>KL254445.1:4151-32078 GCA_000699545.1 Podiceps cristatus | reverse complement strand
GTTACCGTTTGGGGTTAAACCACAACACTTGGGAAAAGCAGTTGGCAAATCATATTAAAATGCCTAACTAGTGCAGCATAAGAAGATGCTTTATTTGAAAGCTTGGATAAGGGAAATCCACCTATCTAGCTTTTGTCTTGCTTCTGTTGTATGTCTTCTAATACCATGCAGATATAATGTTCTAATAGTAGAATGTTACAATAGCATAACTTCTACTTTCCAAATTAAGACCTCTTCTGAACATATATGAGATTATTGTGTCTACACATGAGCTATGACTTTTGGTTGATGGATATCACACCAGCCAAGGTGCTTTGTCAAGAAGTCAGCCTAGTTTCCACCTTTTTAAAGTGGGGATATCTACACTTTTTTTTTTTTTTTTTTTTTAATTTTACAAAGGAGACCCTATATAATTCAAAATGATGTTCTAATGACTGTGGTGTAAAATCAGTTCAGTTGAGAAGAATTTCTTTTGGAGAAATGCTGTTTTCTAGTCAGAAAACTTCTCTTCAGTACCTTGTAATCCAGTAAGGCAGACTCCAAGTCTTCCTTCAGGGTTGCCATGTGTGGCTCAATATTGTGAGTTATGGGGGATGTTTTCCACAAGTCTTGTGAGTTTCCTGTGTGGTGGACATGAAGCAGCTATTAAGTTTTTTAGTAACTGTTTGACTATTCCTGTCCATTGGTGTGGGAATTACATCCCTAGAAGTGGTTTTACTTGTTGGGGCAGCAGGTCAGAAGGGGCGGCTGTTTTGCACCCATTTTCCCATCTTGGACTTCACCGTTTCAGAGCGGTGGAAGAGCGCACCCAGAGAGGACTTTGTAGGGTATGGCGGGAACACTGCTCACTGCACTACAGGTTCATCCCTTTGCTTCTCACAGGCTACTTCCAGAGATAAAACATGAAATAATTCAGTAATAACCTAATGCTTTGCCCTAATCTGGCATCTCACACTTTTATGATTTAGAAAAGAGGCAGTTAAATTATAATATCAAGAAAGCTGCAGCATAAAGCTTTACTTTAGTTGCATAATTTTGCAACAGCAATTACCTCAGCAACAAATTTAATTTAAAAACTCTTTGAAAGCACAGACTGTGTTATCACAGAATATACTTGAAATCAATGAAGGATGATTTCATTCCAAGTCTGAAGATATTATTTAATAGCCAGGAAAGAAACCTGCACACATACACATGCGCTTACTTATTAATAAATTCTGATGTAGCAATTACAAATCTTGACTTCCGCAAATTCATTTACTCTTGGCAAAATATGAATTATAAACAATGTTGGCCAACTTAATGCAGTTGCATTCTTGTGCCTAGCGGGAAAATAGACAGGAACTCTTGAAAATGATCCTAATCATGCTGCTATTAAGAAAGATGCAGAGAACATACTCTGATAAACATCACAGTGTCTGCCTACCATTATCTTATATTTTCCTTCATGATTCATGGTATCTTAGCAACCATATAGGCCTGATAACCTTTAATGGCTCTAAAAATGATGCACTTGGAATCTATCACTTAAGGCCTGGTGCTCAAGTAATGACAGTCTTTTCTTTGATGGCAGATCTCAAGCCAAATAAATACACAAGAACTGGAGCAGCTTTCTTTGTCTGGATATTCATATTTTGCACGGTTATTCAGACTGAGCAAGGAAAGGACTCTCTAATCCAGGCTTAATCAGTATAGATTTTGGATATACATACATACCTTAATTAAGTATATGGATTCAAAAGAATGTCAGAAGAGCACTGGGTTATTGACTGATAGAGAGTGGTGGTGTGCATTACCTGGAGGGATGAAAAGGGCAGTCTTCTATCAGACCAAGGGAAAATTCACAGATTTATCAAGGGTGCATGCGAATCTGGACATTGCCAGGTTGGCTGTGGAGTTGTTAACTGCTCGATTGCTACTGACGAGTCCTGGGACGCTCCGATTGAAGCTTTTGAACATTAAGAGAGAATGTGTTGACTGTATTAGTGCCCCTGAGTCGTTAGGAGCGCAGGCTAGAAACGAACAGTGCACCAGCTACCGCGGGGCAAGGTGGCACTGTTGGTCAGCGTGGTTTGGACTTCTGCCAGTAACCCCCTTGCTCTTAAAATGGGAGGAAATAAAGTGAGGCAGGATTAGTTCCCGTTTCCCTCTGGATTTTTTGTATTTGCAGAGTTAGGTACCATTGCATGAATTACGTTCGAGCTAAGCCATGAACATTAAGTCTTTCTGCTTCTGACTTCAGACAGGGGATCTGTGATACGAGCTCAGGCAGTGAGGACGGGCTTGCGGCTGCCCAACTGTGTGGCAGCCACGGCATCCAGGCACTGTGCGCTTGTCCCAGGACAGAAGTTAGGGCGAGAGGACTCTGGAAGCCAGCGAGCACGAAACCATCCATTTCCTGCCTGGAAATAAACCCGTGAAAGTAGGAGCAGTAGATCCATGTATGCAAAGAGTGTGATTCTCGGCCTGTGGTGTATCCATGTAAGATATTGTCAGTAGACATACTCTGGCCTGCTATGTTGTTCGCAGAGGAGAGGAGGACTGGTTGATGGGGTGGGAGTGCTGCGGAGCTGAATCTGAATTGCCACTTTTAGGAGACGATGGAGCTGGGGGCACGAACGCAGGTGTGCAGGCTGTGAGTGCTGTGCTGCGACTGCCAGGGAACCCCATCACCCTCTGTCAAAGACTTCAGCGCTTGGGGAAATTATGTCAGAAATCCCCAAGTCTGAGAAACAGAACCTACTATGTTTTGGAGCAGTTTCATGTTGGCATGATGAATATTATCCCAATAAAAACTGCAGAATCAGAGGTATTGTAAAGCTTCAGAACAGAGAATTGAATGTCAATGCTGTTTACTAACTGCTACTGGCATAATTCTATCAGATGCTGAGCAGACCACATTTACATTTAAAAATACAAGTAATCAATGTATGTTAATGTATGCCCTTCATGCATTCTGCACTGAAGCATTTTACCAGCCACTTTAAAGGGCTGTGCTATTGCAGGGAAAAGACCTTTTGGAAACTTACCAGCAATATAGGCTTTCGGGTTTAGAAAGGAAGGAAAAAAAAAAAAAGAAAATATTTTCCAAAATATTTTCTATGCCATCTCCTGGCCTCTGCATAGTGCTAGAGCCATGTCTGTGTGGTGGAAACCACTTTAACTTTGTACTTAAAAATGCTTTAGCCTCTTTTTGTAAGGTGTGTATCAACAGCGTGTGTACGTGTGTGTAGGAGAGGGCACAGGAGAAGCATACGCAGAAGCACAGCTGCCCGCCGCACAGCCATGCAGCTATTCCCGAAGGGGAATGTGCCTGGACTTGTCTTTAAGCCTTGTGAGTGCTAACACTTTGCAAATATGAGTAGCAAAATGCTGATGAAGAACTCACTACCATAATTCTAAATTAAAGTGACACCTGCCATGATCTTGTTAGTAACATTTGATATATGTCTGTGTTATTTTCAGGTACATAGGCAAATGATTACATTACTGCAGGAAAAGGTAGGGTGTGAATTTGTGAGAACTCACGGCAGCTGTTTCTGTGCAGGCTTTTACCTCATCGTGAGTGCAAAGAAAATGAAGAGCACTAAAATGATTGCTGCAGGAAAGATGTCACCTATGTCACGTTTACCCCAGGGTGGGCTGGGGTAACAGCGTGCACCTGGAGAGGCTGGGTAGGTCGCTCGCATCTGTTCCTGCCAGAACTTATTCCGCAGCATCTCCGTGAGCCATAATTCTGTGAGAATTATTAAACTCGATATTCTGTTAATGTATGATATGAAACAAATTGCTACAGGCTTTGTTTGAGTTCGGTGCTGTCTCCAAATGATTCCCAGTATCTCAGTTGTTTTTATCCCTTCCAGAGCATACCAGCACATTCCTAGTGGATACTCCCCCATTCTGCCTTGCGTAGAAACACACAGACCCTCTCGGGGAAGAAATCATTGGGAATTTGAACCTAAGGCCAAAACCTGCTTCATTACAAACCATGGGAAGTGGGATTTGTGGATGCTGGTCCCAGTTAACGGTGTTTGGTTGTTCCCTGCCCAGTGACAGTACCTCTTGTTTATATCCCAGTCCATATGGAGCAGAACTGAGTGATCTTTGCATTAGTTGGGATTTTTATTTTTTTGAAAAATTCCCAAAAGACAGATTTTTTTATAAGACATTTAAAAATTTTCCCCCCCATTTTGATCAGCTCCAGTACAGCCTTTATATTCTTACAGCCCTGTAAATGGATGCTGAGGCTTTACAAAGTGTCTAAGGTTTTATGTTTACAAAATCCCACAAAAAAGTGCTTGGAGTGGGGCCATACCAGACTTGGGCTTAGCCCTTCATGACTGGACTTCCAGAGTTTATACAATTTGGTGAGGCCTCCTGCTGTTTTATTCTCACCAACACTGCTGACAAAAGCACCTTTGTTGAGCTGTTATATATTGACAACCAGAGCATGTTTCAGGTTGTACGTGAAAGAAGGCTAACTTTGCACGATTCCCGAAATACTTGAGCTATCATGCAATAATGATACGAAGTTTGCAGACTATGTTACAAGGTGCCTTTTAAAAAAAACCAGAAACCAGACATACTGTCAAAAATTCATCAGCAGTTCCTCCTGTGTAATGTACTTTCCAAGAGACAAGTGAAAAAATGTCAAAACCAAATAAAGAATACTTAGTTACAACAGCTATTCGAGATCCAATTTAGCCTTTCTTATAAGTTTCCCTTCCCGTAAACCACTCTTCTCATGTTTTCTTCCAGTAAGTGAAATGTGCATAATTCAGTTTATTAGAGAATTGATCCCTTTCAGGAAAAAAAAACCCCAACAAAAAAACACCACACAAAAACAAACAGAAAACATACAACCAACTTTTGAATGCTAGGGGAGGAAAAAACCAATTGTACCAATTTCATAATACTTTGGCTCGCTTTCCCAGCTTTCCCTCGCTCACAGGAGGACCTGCTGGGTTACATTGATAGGAACACAGGCCACGTCAGGTTTCTAATAATAGTCTAGATTAAATGCATCCATACATTCATTTTTCTGTACACTAGATGTAAATCCCAGATTTAAAAGCTCCAGATCCCCTATTTTTCATTTCTAACTGAATGATTTGGGCTGATTTTCCTCTTTCTTATGCTGGTATATATTTGGAGTAACTTTCTTCAAGCAAATAGTATTACGCTGGCAATTATTATGCTGGCAAGAGGAGAAATAGAGCAGAGATTAAGTTATATGATACATTATATTTTAAAATGATACATTTGTCTGGTATGGGGTGACTGAAATGCAGATTAGAGACTCAACAGATTTTTTTTTTTTTTTTTTGTAACAACATAAGTATTTCTGGAACAAATATTCTATTGGTATAAGTAGATGATGCACTCTTGTTTTCAACAGCCCCCTGAGGCACCGACCTGAGGATTTTATTTCTAATCCATTTTGGGCTTTGTGACCTTGCTTGACTTGTTCACCTGTTACATATAGTTCTTGCAGACTGGAGATTTTACAGTCAGTGTGAGGCCAAGCTTAGGTAAGCCGGCAATTGTCCTGTGAATGAGTGGGCTCTACATAAGGCAAAAGACACCCCCCACGCCCCCGGTTTTGTATGATACGGTCCACTGCCATTTCCCCCGGGGTTAAGAGAGCAAGTACAGCCGAAGTCATATAACTCCTGAAACCTCATGAATTTGTAGGGACCTCCTAAGTATTACGGTAACGTTCAGCATGAACAGCATGGGAAAACTGCGAGGGATCAGGAAGAATGAGGAGAGGAATTAAAGATTCAGTTATGTATTCTAAGCTGCTTTAGGAATCCTACAGCATTTTGGTTGATATAAAAGTATTTTTAGTATGGAAGATTAATGTTTGCACCAGTGGGCTCTTTAATTTCATTTACCTTAGGAACAGGGATTTTGGCATCAAGGAGAACCAAAAATGGAGCAGTGAGTGCACAGCTTCACACAAACAGCGTTAACACTTTGAAGTCCCAGAGAAATAAGAAGTTGCACAGAAAGCGATTGAGTCCTTTTTTTTTAATTTTATTTTTAAAACACCTACTGATGCTACGGGAATTGTGCATCCTGTAAGTACCATTCTGGCCAGGGAAAGGGAGGTGGCGGCAGAGGATGGCAGCTCAGGGCAGCAGTCATGTACGTTCTGCCGTAGGGAGATCGGTGGCGGTGGAGGCTCTACTGAAAAAAATAACAGAAACAAGGAAAATGAAGTTTTTCACAAAACATGTCTTTTATTTGTGCTGCTGCTGTCTGTATGCTTTTATTCTGACTATTTTTTTTCTTTTAGTTGAAGTCACAGCTATACATAGAAGGGATTGCTGGGAAACTATTCTAATTAAAACTAGTTTTGATTTATGGAATTTGTGACACTGGGAGGAAGTTGTTTTGATGATTAAAATACTAGCTGAATGATGACACAAATTAGTTTGAGAGATCCATTAGTGAGTCTTTTCCAAGATATGATAATGTCAACATTTTTTATAGCTCTTTTTTTGTTTGCTTAGTTTCCTTTTCTCCAGCTTTGGAAATTACATTGCCTGAATGTTTCATCCTTAGTGAAAAATGAGATTGACCATTGCAGATGATTCAATAAGTTACCTGGCAGTTGCCAACAGTTTTTCTTTCTTTTTCCAGAAAGAAGCTAATATCATTCCTGAACTTTCTGCCTAGTTGTGTGTGATTCTGTACCAATTAATTTCTTGATGAGTGGAAAGATGAAATATAAGAAGAAATGTTAGAATTGGCTATTTTTTATTTTTTCTTGTTGTCCAAATGTTTTCCTGTGTCACATGCATAGTTATAGTTGGAGTTTTTCTCAGGCCTCTTCGAGTCCAGCATAATTGCAAACCTTGATGTCCACAGCCTGTCTGGGTGAGACTCCGTGCTAGCCTCTCGCCTGCTCCTGACTCACCCTCACTACCCTGTGGCCTTCCTCTTCCTTTTTCCTTCATCTTCTAGCATAGTTTACTTTTAAGGTACTATTTCCTCTGGAGTATAGCTTGGAAACTCTGCAGAGTTCATTTCCCATCTGACATGTTACTTCCTCCCACCCTTCACCTCTCAAATATTTCCTTGGAAAGCCTCATTTTTGCCTTTTCTCTGTATCCTGTGATGTTCCTCACCAGCACCTCACATTTAATTACTGGTGGTCAGGCAGCTTAATGTCACATGGATATCCTGAAGGGCAAATGGTAGATACAATACCACACCTGCTATATAGGTCAGTGTAGTTTAAAGCTGCAGTTCAGTAATATAATTCAGTATTGTCTTAAATATCAAATTCTAAATTAAAAAGCAAAATAATTGTTTAGCTCAAAAGCAAGAGAGATTTTATTTGCTGTGATTAATCACTTTTGGAAAATTTAATTTGTCTCTGATGTAAGAGCACATGTTCACTTTTATCAACAGCAGGTCAGTAGATATTTGTACAGCAAGAGGCACAAAGTGGCTTTAAGCTCAGTTTTTGAAAATGGTAGATTTTTTACTTATCTGTGTGAAATCTGTTGGTTGCCAAGCTGTCATTGGATCTCTGCTACATTAAAGTTTCTACTCAGAATTTGAAAACTCCTGTGTTTAAACAAAACTTTACATGCATGACAGATACTTTGTGTGTTAGGTGCTGCTTTTTGTTGTAAACGCTTCCTTAACTATAGTCACTTTTCTTTCAGGTAAGTTGTTTTACAGAGTTTCTGCTCTTTCCCCTTCATTCCAGCCCCTTGCTGCAGAGGGTAACCCCACCTGCTTGGGCATGGCAAGGCTTTGCAGGACCATTGATGATCTGCATTAAAAAAACAAAACCAAACTCCAACCCAACACAACCTCTAAGAGTTTTTATTTTTATGTTATTCTTATGTCATTTGCTGATGTGTGATTCTCACATGACTGTGGGATGCTGACTTTTTCATACTTGCCATTAATACATGCTTGGCCAAAAATAAGGTTGGCCTCTTAATTTCTGCTGGCTCCTCCTCCCTTTCTCTCCTCCCAGGGAAAGATCACATTAACAGTAAACTCACGAAACTTCATGTTCAGCTTTGATATTTTATGGCGCATGAAATCTCCTGAAATTTCACACACATTTTTCAGCAGAGCAGCATGGAGACAGACAGAACCAATGGGGAGAAGTGTGTTTGGAGTCATGGAAAATAAACATATTTATTTACGCCAAGCAAGGGCATTCAAGCAAATTCATAATATGTACACCTGCATACAAAGGTGTAAAAGTGGAAATTTACTGAACTAGCATTAGCATCAATACCCCTTGTGAAGGATCCTCAAAAAATAGAGCTGCTATCCACTTGGCTGGAGTGGATCAGTGCCAGGTAGGGAGCTGACAAAACAGCTGAGTTCAAGAAGTATTTTTAATCTCTTAATGAACTTCACAGCTAGATTGCTTCTTCAGTTGTACACCATAGGTGGACTCAGTTATACACCTCTTGCTTTACTGTTGGCTTATTCGGGAATTCCTAAGGAATGGCAAATATGTTGTAGCATGAAATTCATTGAGGAGCCCAGAAACCTCTGGAAACACTTAAGTATTTTCATGGTTTTGAAGGTTTTCTGTTTTCTTTTTGTTAGCCATCATGAGGTATGCATAAACAGAATATGTTAGGTATGCTACGGTTACAATGCTGGGAGAAATCTCTTTCCATCTCACTCATCAGGTTTTGTCTCTTGATACCTCCTCTCTCTGCATTTTCATTCAGACCCATCTCTCTTCCATCTTAGCAACTGAGACAAATTTGAGAGAATCCTACAACAGCTTCCTCTGGACATATTCTGGACATAGATTGCATATTGGACCTGGGAGTCCTGGTGGGCAGCAAGCTGCCCATGAGCCACCAGTGTGGCCTTGTTGCCAAGAAGGCCAACGGCACCCTGGGGTGCATTAGGAACGTGGCCAGCAGGCTGAGGGAGGGTCTCCTCCCCCTCTACTCTGCCCTGCTGAGGCCCCACCTGGAGTCCTGGGTCCAGTTCTGGGCTCCCCACTTCAAGAGGACGAGGAACTACTGGGGAGAGGCCAGCGGAGGGTCCAAAGATGCTGAGGGGACGGGAGCATCTCTGCTGTGGGGAAAGGCTGAGGGAGCTGGGGCTGTTCAGCCCGAGGAGGAGACTGAGAGGGGACCTCCTCAGTGCTTAGGAATATCTCAAGGGCGGGTGTCACGAGGATGGGGCCAGGCTCTTCTCCGTGGTGCCCAGCGACAGGCCAAGGGGCAACGGGCACAAACTGGAACACGGGAAGTTCCAGCTGAACACGAGGAAACCCTTCTTTGCTGTGAGGGTGGCAGAGCAGGGGCACAGGCTGCCCAGAGAGGGGTGGGGTCTCCTGCCCCGGAGATATTCAAACCCGCCTGGACGTGTTCCTGTGCGACCTGCGCTGGGTGACCCTGCTCTGGCAGGGGGGTGGACCAGGTGATCTCCAGGGGTCCCTTCCAACCTCATCTATTCTGTGATTCTGTGATTCTAAGATTCCTGCCCTGAGATCAGATTCTGTGAGAATAAAAAGCAGAAGCTGCTGTAAATAAGAGTGACAAATAAATGGTCTAATTGAATCTATTTCCTCATGGTGATGGGCCTTGTCCCAGAAAACTTCCTTTTGCTTGCTTTAGTGGAACGAGATGGTTGGAGACAGCAATTAACAGGACATGGTAAATGAAATTGTGTCTACCACTTGGGAGAGAATGTTTCCTGAATAATGATCTTTTCCTTCAGGAAGATTTGCAAAATTATATCACGTGGGTGGATTTGAAATTTGTTTGGTGATGATTTTCACTTGGCTCATTGCTGGAGGAAGTGTCCCTGGTGGGTGAAGCTGTCATTGGTGCTCTCTGCTCTCCTGTTCAAAGGGGGGACTTCCTAATTAACTCCTTTTTAATTTACTAGGATTTTGTGAGCACAGTCAGAAAACTTAACTGGCCTAAATGTGACCGTGCCTGGTACTGCTGTGACCCTGATGTCTTCTGGATCTATCTTATGGTCTGCAGGGCCACCAAGGTGCTGGAAAGTTTAGCTAAGTATGTGTGGACATGGCTGACCCCAATGGCTTTGGCAAACATGGGGACACATCTAATTTTCAGTCTTATTTGCAGGAATTTCTCCTTTGCTTTTTATTCCCTCTGGTATATTTTTAAAAAAATGATGTAATATAAAACACACAGCATTTAATTTCCCATCCGCTTAGTCCTCAAACAATGGTAATTTTTAGTGCTGTTACGATGTAAATGGTTACCAAGTGAATAACTACTCTCATAAATAGTCACAGGGAAAAATTGGTTGAGCTTCATATGCTAATAGATAGTCGGTCTTATTAGTAGGGCTTATTAATTGGTTTGGTGTCTTAATTAAATTGGTGTGCCAGTGAGTGGAAAAATAAACCCTTGTTAGGCCAGTAGATTCCTTATTATTTATCCTAGTATTTTTCATGTTCAGAAAACTTCAGAAACGGTGACTGAGGTTCCAATACTGCTGCGAGGTTTCTCAGGTACTGTATCAGATGCTTTATAGAGGGAAATAAAGAATCAAAATTGGAGTTTGGTTTCAAATTTGGGTGATAACTGACTCTCAGTCTTGTATGTAAATAACGTGTTTCAGTCATATTAGATGATAGAGCCCTACTTGCCCTCTCAAAAATCCCTGTTTCCTGGGCTGTTTTATATGCAGGGGAAACACAGTGAGCACATTTGAACCATGTGTCACTGGAAGAAGCTTGTGGGCCGTCAGTGTTAGCTGTGTTTGTCCTGGTTTCAGACGGGATGGAGTTGATTTTCTTCCCAGTTTTGGATTTAGTATGGGATTTGGTATGGGAAGAATGTCGGTAGTACACTGATGTTATTAGATGCTGCTCAGAGATCAAGGGCATCTTCCAGCTTCCCAGGTTTTGCCAACATGCAGGTCCAAAAAGCTGGGAGGGGTGGAGCCAGTACAGTTGACAAAAACTGGCCAGAGTATTCCGTACCATAGACATCGTGCCCATAGATAGTGGGGGTGGCCCAGTGGGCCGGGCACCTTTCATTCTTTCGTTCTTTTGTTTGTTTGGCTGCTTGTTCCCTCACTCGCTCTGGAACTTGTGGTTCCAAGATCGCTGCTGGGGAAATTGCCGTTCCGACATCGCTGCTTGGGATCGTTCTGAGATCGCTCTCGGTTTCTGTGATCTCTGCTTGGGATGGACTGTATCAGTTGTCAGGCAGTGAGAAATTGTACATCATTCATTTTCTATATTTGATTATCATTATATTTTATGATTATTTTTTCTTTGCTGTCCTGGTGGACTGTCTTTATCCCAACCCACGAGTTTTCATTTCTCTCCAATTCTCCTCCCCACCCCACTGGGGAGCGGGGAGGTGAGCGAGTGGCTGCCTGGTATTTGGTTACTGACCGTGGTTAAACCATGACAGCATGCTGCGATGGTAGGTTATTGCCAAGCAACATTACATTCCTGTGAAAATATTAAAATAGTTCCATGCCTAATAGTAGCTTTTCTAGAATAACTCCTGTTGTGTATCTGATAATACATACCCTCCCTGTGAGTTAAGATGTCCCTTGTGTCTCGATTTATCTGCATCTCTGGTAAGTTGGTTTTAACATATAATTATATATTATATCTTTCTCTCTTCCCCTCATTTTTTAAAAGAAAAAAATGCAAAATGTGCAGTTTTGCTGCAGTGTAAGCCAGAAGCATAATTCATGTTGAACACTTATAATTTGATTTCAAAATATTATCTCTAGTATTGGCAAAACGTCAGTGAGCCAGGCTGCACTGAAGTACAAAAATCATGCATTGAATGTATCTGGGGTGTTCGGGTGAAGTCAGCACACACCTTTTCATGCCGGTTTGGCTGGTTTGGTTTGGCTTGGGTTTTGCCTTTTTAATGTAAAAAATAGTATGTTGCTCTTAATTTTTATCTTAGCATTGACATTTCTGTATTTTCCTGCTCCTGATGCTTGGCTCCCACTGGTATCGGTGGAAGGTGTGCAGATGGAAGGAGGCTCTCCAAGGCCACCCCATGCATGAAAGAAGAAGAACCTTCTCCCTCCTCTCCTCTGCTGTAGCTCAGGGGCTGCTCCTGTCACTCTTCCATTTGAAGGATCTCATGGCCTGAGTGGCAGGGCAGGAAGCTTTGGCTAGTCTGTTGAAGAATATATCATGGCTTTAGGTAGGAAGCTGCGCGATGCTTCAGTGAGGAGGGTTAGGGGGAGTTTTCTGTCTGTGTCCCGTGGGATGATGGTAGAACAGCAAGAATCTCCTCTTTGTTTTTAACCATTATTTTATCGGGAGAGGCAATGTGTTGGATGGCAGTAGACAGAAAGTGAGGTAAAAAGGGTGTGTAATCTGGTGAAAACATCTCTTAACCTTGGTAATGGGGTATATGGGATCATTTAATACTTGTAGTGCTGCACCCAGAACTTTTCATACCAGCAAGAGGGGACACTGAAGGCAGAATATAAGACTGATAATAAAGAGAATACCCTTTCTTATTGGGACAGTGTAAAGGTAGGATAGTCTTTGTGCTAAAAAGGTTTGCAGTCTCACTAAGGTCTTTGTTAACTGCTTATTTCTGATGTGAGAATGCAACTCCAAACACATGAAATGGTTGAACTTCTAGCAAAAGACTCAATGAGAGATACAGACTGGACAATTTCTCATAGTCTGCACAGGATTCTTGATTAAAATGAGGTGCTAGGATCCTAAAGGATATGAAATTCTCAGACTCTCTCTCTCTCTCTGCCATTCAGTTCATGTTGGAGTTTGAAAGAAATCTTGTTTGTCAGTTTTTGAATCTGCGACTTGCAGCTGTAGCAAAACATTTGGATAGAAAACCTATTTTCTAAAATCTACTTAGGGTAAAATGGCCTTTTTTATTGTTTACTTCCTGCATTTGAAAGAACTTTTGTTAAAGCCCAGCTTCTGCACCTGCGTTCCTCCAGAAAACTGTCTCTTCAAATTCTCTAGACTGATTTGTCATTTTCTTACGTGCCAGAACCAGTTGTATCTCTTATTGCATTACATTGCTGACATAACTTAATGCCTCATGACAGATGCAGCTGCACATCACTGTGGCTGAGAAACCAGAAGAGAAACAGGGGCCCAGGTCTAGATATCTCCTGTGCACAAGTTTTACTTACAGAACTTAAAGTCTAGCTGGCAGTGCGTTGGTTATCTTTTTTTTTTTTTTTTTTTTTTTTTTTAACTTTGAAGGAAGGTCAAAGTCTGGGGAAGGCTGAGTGATAGGAATCTTTCTACTTTCTTTTCCGTCTGTGCACGTATCTACCTCATATCTCAGCTTCCTACCGTGGAGGGTTGAACAGAAGGTCTCCTTGAAATCTGCTTTGCGTGTTGACCAGAAGCAGTCCCAAGAATTGATTCAGAGTCTCTCTTGGCCCTTGCTATCCTGATTTAATAAAATCAAAGAGCTCCTACCAGTCCTGTCAGATGAGTGATTTATAAAAAAGTTATTCTGGATAAAAGGGTTTGTGTGTCATCCAAAATTCTCTCACTTGAAATTTTTGGGACTTGCACTTTAAAAACTGAAGGGTGAAGTGATATTTCTCCTTTATGATCTGGTCGGATTCTGCTGCACAATAGCAGGGGTATGGTTTCATCTGAGGGGTACGGTTTCATGTAGGGTTGTCACAACAAATATGATTCTTGAAGCCACACCAAAATAAGCACGCTTCAATGGAAACACATCCTTTACAAAAACATTGGTACTCATTTAAGTACTCCATGCGATGGACAATTTACAATATCACTGTCTCTTTATAAGTTAGTCAGTGGATTAGTTCCCTCTTAGTTCAGAGTTCTTTAGTTTTGCTTTGGCCTTAACAATTTCAATTTTCACGCTTTGGACCTAGTGTCTGTAAAAAGCACCTAGCAAAAATTGCCTTTATAGACATTATGAGCCGAATTCTGGATGACATGGACTGCGTTACCACTTACATTGCTATTTTTCTGTCTTTTGCATCATGACTGAAACCAGACACAGAAGATGTCTGTCTTCCCATATTTAGAAATGCATATGTCTGCGGCACCTTTCGTAGTCCGTTAGCTAAATCCTGAAGTCACCAGAATTGTCAGGTAGCTTCCTCTGCTGTGTGTGGGCTTGCTCTGCATCTGTGCCTTGGGCACTACTGAACCTCTGCCAGGCAAAGTCAAGTAGGACTTTTTTCTTAAATGGTAAGCATGAATAGATAGAAGCTTCTCCATCTTGGAACAGTTCATTGCAATCTAACACTTGCCGTTAGGTTACGCTTTACTCCCAGCCGAGTGAGGGGCTCTGCATGGATTAGTCACAGGCGCAGGAGGTTCGAGAGGGCGTGGGCCCACGCGTATTCCTGCAAAGGGAGTGAAAATTTCCCTTGCAGCCTACGTTGGTTTAATTTTTCAACCTGTATGAAAATGATTGCATTTTAAGACTGTGTGGAATGGGCCTGCCATGTCCTGGTAAAAATTGGCGTGAAGGAAGGCTATGGGTAATAATGATAAATAATGGTGTGGGAGGGACATAATAGAAAAGTCAATGCTACGACCACCAATGAGCAGCCCGAGGACCGAGGGTTTGGCTGTTTGTTTAGTAAGTTACTTGCTTTAGGGGATAACCTAGAAAGCATCTGTTGTTGAAGTGAATAAGCTGTTGCATTTTAGGACAAAATCTTGCCAAAATTCTCTTGAAGATCTTCATGGCAGTCACCACCCGCTGCTTCCCTCACCCGGCTGCGTGCAGGCAGGGGCACGGTGCCACAATGTGCCTCGCGGCCTCTTTTCCTGTGGCTGGAGCATGTCCCTGGCTGAGCAGTGAAAACCAGAACACGATCAATCAGAGGAGCTGGGACGGTCTGTACTGCGCGGTGCTCGCAGCCTCCAGCTTGCACTGCGCCAGCCCTGCGCCGGAGCTGGTGCGCTGGTCAGCACGGCACCACCACCATGGCAGCCTGCCTGGCAGCTGGCAGAGGGCTGGGCTCCGCGCCGCGGCAATGCAATTGCACGACTTCGGGTCAGAGTGAGTTCATCTCCTGCTGAGTTAAAGGACGGGCAGAGCTTGCTCCCATCCTGCTGCGCCAAGTCGAGGAGAGCAGAGCCATTTGTGGAGTCCTGAAACGGCCATGGCACTGATTTTCCAGTTTGGCAAAAAGTGGAGTTTTAGTCACCTAACCTTTCTCTTGTGAAAAAGCTTATTGCTTATTTACAGTAAATAAACCCCCTAAAAACTGACATGTTCAGTCAGAGTTGGAAGAAGATCCTGAGTAAGTTCAGGGGCGGCCATTCACCTTGTTCTCCAACTATTTTTTATTAATAACATTTCATTCTTCTGTAAGCGTACTTGTGTATGGTGTGGCACTGTTCCGACAGCTCAGAGCTCATCCCTATCCTTCCTGACCCTCCAGTTGTCCTTGTGTTTCAGCTTCTTTCCCCTCCAACTTCATGCTTGTCTCTGTTCTTCAATCCATGATACATAAAGTAACTTTAATAGCTTGACACACTACTGCTGACTCAGCTTTTGTCATTTCTCATCCTCGTTTGAATATGTAATGCCTCAGAAGGATAATTATTCTGATGTTTCCATTCCTTACATTGTTGTCTTTTCCTGATTTATTTCCCTCCTATTGCTGCAGCAGTATTCCTCGCTGGCTCCTGGCTTAGAAAATGATCTGTAATTGCTTTGATTTCAGAGCACATAAAGGATACTAGTGTGCTCAGACAGCTCCCCTCCACCCTGCCCGATTCCCTCCAGACATACACACCGATTTACCTTCCAAGGGGGTTTATTACGCTTGCAAAAGCTTGGAGGGAGACTTGCAGAGCTCAGTTTGGCATGGCTAATAGAAAGCTCAGGCAGACTTAGAGGGATAGTTTAAGCTGAGCAACATATCTTACCTGGGTTTTATTATGTTGTATTCCACAACACAGAGTTCTCTTATAGCTGAAAATTGTTTTGAGATTTGATGAGAGCTGAAGTAGCTTTCTGTTTTTCTGTAGAGCCTCAAGTTTGTATCAGGGAGAAAGAGAGTACTGAGAACAAAATGCTTGTTCATATTCTTTTGCCTGACGGATATGTCTGAGCGACATCTACAATAGCATTATAAATAGGTATTTGCTTGGATTTTTTTCCTTTCACCCCTCAGATGCATTTCTTGTTTTGCATTTGATTTTCCTGAGTTGTTAAGTGGCACTGACACTGTGTGAGAGAAGAATGTTTTTGCAAACTGCCGTATAATGAACTGGTGGAAATGCTGCTCATCAGGTAGTTGGTCAATCTCACACCTTCTCTCTTTTCTCTCCCAGTGGGGTCTAATCACTGTAAAAAATAAATTAGTATACTGAGTTCAGGAACCCTAACTCAATAAATGCATTAATGTCAGAGCAAATGGCAGTCTTGCCTACCCTGCTGATATAAGTGATTATTCTATTTATGCTTAAATATACTGTGCTGTTATTGCTTCCAGCGAACCTATTATGGTCTTCCCCTCACTCCTTCAAAAACTATAAACATCTTTAACTGTCAGCATCCTGCTTTTCTCTTAGCTTTTCAAAACATGCAGGTGGCAACTTATGTGCTATAGTAATCAAGATTGAGACTTGTCCAAGATCAAATCTGGAGCCTCGGGACAGAGCCAAAAAAGACTTTAGCAAAATGTTGAGTACTTCAGCAGCATGCATGCATTACCAGGACAAGATGTTACTCTGTAGCTTTCACCTCTACTTTTTTAGTAATAGCCTTATTTTTGTATTTTGGTATTGCTGAGATGTATACTGCTGGTAGACATTAATCTGTATTCACCTATGAGCTGGATAGCTGGATCGCAGTAATGTGCAGAGGCAGAGTAATAGCTGTCACTTCTGATGTGGGAGAGAACAGCACCTAAGCCACCATTTTGGGATGAGTTTTTAGGAAAGTATTAAAAGAGACTACTGGTTTTAGTTATGTAAAATGAGAGAGCTCTGTCTTCAAACACCAGAAAGAACATAGTTTGTCACCATTTTAAAATAAGCCCACTTTTGTTTATGCATGTACTTGTTTGTCAGCAAGAAAAGACACACATCAGTGGTCTGCATGCACAGTTTCTGCACCTTATCCTCAGGATGGAATAAAACAACCTTTCTCACCCTTTCACAGGAAGTCAACAGATAAAATATTGGCTCCATTATACCTGGAAGGGCAGAAACAGGCATCCTATTTCCTGAAGACAGCAAAGCAAATGAATATTTAGGAAAATACTCCTCTAGCAACCTTCTGAGCCTTGCTGCAGATTAGCCAGATGAGCAGAGTGCATCAGGACATAACTTGCGGTGCAGAGAAGTGCTCTGGAGACTTGGACCATGATGAAGACCAAGAAGGTGATGATGTTCATTACAGAGGTCTCTGGGCTGTGTGGTGTCATTGCACTCTCGGTCCCTCGTGAGCAGCATTTAGCTGGCTGTTAAGCAAGACTGGTGCTGGAGGTAGGAGTGTGCCAGTTTCTCATCTGGGCTCTTAGAGTTCTGCTAAGCAGAAAAGTTTCTGGGGTTTTCAAGCAAACAGGATCAGGACTGCTGACGTCTCTGGTAGGCCTTGGACCGTAAAAGGAAAGACAACATGTGTTGAAGACATGGGGAGCTGGTGAGTACCAGAGGGGTTTGTGGGGAGGACAGATCCCAGTGCTACGCCATGCCTTCGCCATCCTCGCAGCAGAGATGAAAACCCAGAGTGTGGCTTTGAGCGATTCTGTGAAAAATGGGTACGGGAGGAAAGAGAGCAGCAAAAAGCATTTTGTCAGTACATATGAGTGGTCTGTGGTGTGTTTGTGCTTAATGGGAGCCGTGTTCCTTATGTAATCCTCTTTGGCCCTCGCTGGGGGGTGGCTTCTCCACTGCTATGAAATCTGTGGATAAAAAGCACTTTGTGCTTGTGTCTGAGCTCAGGTGAATGGGTTTGTTGTGGGATCTGTTTAATTTTGTTTTGGCTCACGTATTTCACTGTTTAGACTGTTGAACTGTCTAAAAATTTACCTTGCAGGAATATTTTCAAACACTTGCTGCATGCAGCTGTGTCTGAAACAAAGTTTAATTTAAATTTCCAAGTCTAATCATAAAAGTTGATGGTATGCCTTTAGGGCTGAGGGTAGTTATTCAGAAAGATGAGTAGTTCACAAGGTTATGTGTGAAGCAGGACTAACAAGATGCTGAGAAATAATAGTCTCATATGGGATCAGTTTCAGGTTGTAGAGTGTATAGCACAGAGATTTAATGCAGTTTAGACATACTTGAAAATTATCCCTGTTTTTAAAATTTTTTTCAGATGGTATTTTCCTGACCTTGAAAATACCTTATGGGTAGTTTGCAAATAAAAATCTAAACATCACTGTAATCAGAGAAAATAGACGTAGATTTTCTATTTTTCATTATTTTCCTCTTATCTTTACCTTTATTTGAAGTCTTGTATGATTTCAGTGATAAGCATATAGGCTAGTGTTAGCACAGCAGATTTTTTAAAGAGATTAGATGAGGACTGGGTTGTGTTCTGTAGAGCATTTTGTTTTACTTTCCTCCTCTCTCCTTTTTTTTTAAGGTATCTTTTTATCAAGTGTGAATACTAACAATGTTGATATGGGGTGACAGTTTGACCAAACAACCATAGCAACAGTAACTGTTTTCCTTGTGATAACAGCTAAGCTAAAGGTTATGCGTATTGCTGCAGCTCTCAATCTATTTGCTCCACAGCACAGTGCCAGACAAAAGTAAGAATATGGAAAGCTGCTGCCAAAATATGCATTTGTTTAGAGGAAGCATGAGCTACAGAAGTCTGCTTAAAGGATAAACGTGGATAATGTTTCTCTTCTAATGAATTATGTCAATAGAAATACTATGAAATCTATGTTAAATAATATTTTGCTGTACAAATTTTATTTAAAAACTTATTAAATAATATAAGCTTAATCATACTCCCTTAGGAAAGGGAATAAAAATAAAGGCCCAGAGGCTGCTTTAAGGAAAGCATGTTTATTTTTTCTTTTCAGGAACATTGTTGGACTTGTACTGTTGGCCTAGACAATATTTAGTATTGACCTCAAGTCTTCAATGTATCCCCAAAGCTCAGCTAGCTTGAAGGACACAAACAAATAAATGCCTTTGGACTGTGGGGGCTCCTCATTTTCCCCAACACAGAATCGAATGAAGTGTGTTATTTCCAAAAGCAGTCTTCATACCGAGTTGGAGCGATAATAACTTTCACAATAGTGCCTCACACCTGATAATCGATGGTATTTTCATATTTTCTAGTCTTTGTTTATTAGGGTAATTATATTCAGAATTATTCACATTTTCATAAATAGGTAGATAATCTTATCTCCTAGACAGCAAGGTCCGTGTGTATGAGTGATCTACAGTTGCCACAGCAGTAGCTGTGGGCCATTTAATAACTACAGCTTCTCAGTGCAACAAATAATATGTAGTGATGATAATTCACTAAAGCAGGTTGGATTTTAGGCTGGAGAGACATGTTGCACTGGTTTTCTGCAGTGATGATTCAAACTCAATATCTTGTATTTAGTGTTGGAATAAGCTTCCTGTTGGAGGAATTAATATTTTAGAGTGACTTAGCTCTTATTCTGGACAACTTTAATTTTTCTTATTAGGCTTACTTAGGTGTTTAGGTCACCAGATTAAATCTTTGCAGTTTTGATGAAAGAGGAAAAACAACCTCTGGTGACTCCTGAGCTGTGCGGGTAAAAGGAAAAGAGAATATGTTGTAACTCTGCCTTGTGACATACTGATTTTGAGAGTAAATGACTGGTATGGAATATCAGGGTAACAAGTAAATTTTTTTCCTAGAGATCCATTTGCTAGAAACAATCAAAATTAATGAAATAGTGATCCTGGAAATTTTGACTCCCTTGTGGCTATGAGGGTGATTTTCCATTTCTAGTTAATAGTCCAGCATGTGGTTTTGTTTGCTTTTGTGGTTTTTCTGGGTTTTTTTGTTTGTTTGCTTTTCCCTCAGAAGCAAAGCAAAACATGTGGACCCTTCAAAGGACCTTCATTATTTAACTTAGGACTGTTATTCTATTTAATAACCCAACAGTTATGTTGAAATCAAAAGAACTGTGCCGCTTTCATACTCCCAGAATGACCAGCTATTTTTTGCCTTATAATGTAAAATTCCCTTTGCAGTTTTAAGGGCCTGTTGTACATTTTTGCAGAATGTTTCTTCATGTCTGCGTGGTGGTACGAGGGCAGGCCCCATTAATTAACGCCCATTATTTAAAGCATTTAATGAGAATACTCTTTCTGTACTCCTACATGAAGCTGCTAGTGTGGTTTGCTTCCAGAGGATGGATTTAGGTCAAATAAGGATGTGTCCGCATTTTTGCTGGCAATGTGTAGCGCATGTTGCAGTACACTGCAAACCGGGGTTATTGTTCATCCAGTCTGTCGTGTGCACAGTGAGATGAGTAGGCATAGCTCTATCAATGAGTTTGTTTTCTGCTTGTCATTAAAACCCATCTAAACAAGTTATTTTAGCAGAGGGAAAAAAAATCCCACTCACTGTTGCACCTTTTCATCTTCTGAATTTAATGGTGTTTAGCAAATATGATTGTGGTCAGTGTTCTACTGTCTTCTGCATATTCTGGGTAGCACACTTTATGTAACTGTCAGTATTTGAGTGATGGAAAGCCACTGCAGTGCGTACCTGCAGGTAAATTGTGGGGGTGTGTGTTGTGGGGGAAGAGTTCTTTGTGTAGGATTAATCCTTGCAATAGCAAAATGCCAAAGTAAACCCTGATTTGTACAGATGCAGCTCGATCACAACTGAGTTTGGGTCAGGACTTCCCACAGTCTAAGACAGCAAATGTTTTCTGTCAGTACAGTAACTTCAGGTTGCTAAAAATCTGACTCTGTCTTCTTTTAACTTTAAATAATAAAGAACTACTTCCAGCATTTCATAACTCTCTGTAATTACAGTAGTGATTATGAGAATGATAGATATCTAATTAAAATCTGTGAAAACTGTAGTCAGCGAGAAATGAGAATTAGTTCCCCAAATTGCAGTCTTCTGAGTTTAAGCATGTTTCACAGCTACTTTTTGACAATGTGGCATTTTCTCTTGTCTGCCACAATGACTCACCTCAATAGGTCATGGCTGATTTTAACAGGTATCTGAAAGAACATGAGAGAATTTTGGTTTGAGATGAAGGAGAGGAAAGAATTAGACTCTTATTAGTCTTTTTTTGGCTTAACGATACTGGCGCTAAGTGTCTTTCATTGGTTTCAACTGACATCAGTGAAACAACAAGCGACCAGAGGTTATTAACCTTGGATGGGTTGGCTAACCTTAGATTTCTTGTCAAAGATGGTCTTGAACTTGTGTAGGGTGAAATCAGTGCATCCCTAATGGGTCCTGATTAGGCCTTTGGTTTCTATTGTCCTCATTCGCTTCCTCTCCCTATTTACCTAACCCGCGCCAGGGCTGTACATGTGTTCGCTCAGTCGCTAATTACATCGGGCTCCCCATGACAGTGACTAACAATTTTGATGCCTGTTACAGACGGCTTCACGCCGACAGAGACACTCAGGAGTCCAATACTCAAATCTATCAGCTCTTCTGCAGCGGGATGGCCCTGGTAGTTCTTGCAGCCACCGGTCAGAGCAGCATATTGTTGCCAGCACCAAGCAACTATCTACGACCTGCTGATTTCATTCTGCTGGAGACCACAAGCATTTTAAACTCCAAGTGCCCAAAAAGGCTGAACATCTGCTAGGCTTTCCGCCCGCTGCTGCGCCGGACGGCTGTCGCTGGGGCTGTGCCGGGGCAGCATGGCCGAGGCTGCGGAGCCCTTTGGCCGTGGGAGTGAAACTGTGGTTCTGTCCTGCTCTGAAATATTTTATTCCTAGCAGGCAAATGTATCATTTCCCAAACTCATCAGCTCTTTAGTTCTTGGCACAAAGCCTTTTCTCTTCTGATTATTTGGGGTTTGGGACTGGGGGAAGATCCTATTTAAAGGAAAAAACCTCAAGACATGCAGTAATCTAATCACAGGGAATGACAGAAACAGTATCACCATCGATACCCGGCTTTGGCAGACATCTGATCCTGGTGCTTCAGAGGTTATTATTCAGCGTTCTCGGGGGATTTTCTCTTCCAGCTCCTGCGGCGATCACCTGTCACCCAGAGCCGGCATGTGATTACCTGCTCCACCCGAGAGCATGCAAACGTTGCTGAGGGGAACATTAGCTACCGCCGCTTGCCTTTCCCACGAGTGACTGTGCCCCGCTCTGTGAATGCCACATGCTGATTATACACTGTGCGAAGAAATACTTCCTTACTCTTTTTTATTTTTCTGCTGTAACTATAGCCTGCTCTTATACTGATGCAGAAAGAAGGGTCTCCCTTAATCTTAATTACTGTCATAGACCCCATCTAACTTTTTTATTCTTTTAAGGGCAGGTTAACCAGCTTTTAGTAGCCCTTTCTTAAATGGAAATTTCACTGCCAACATAACCCATTTTATTTCCATTTTCAATTATTCTGTTACTTGCCTTTGAAACCCACTAAGTGGCTATTATGTACGGGTAGAATGAAGCAGAACAAAAGGATATTTGTTATGTATGAGCACTGGAGTCAAATGGTGAGCCTTTGAACAATCCTTTGGACCCCTGTTTACAGTCCAAATGTATTTGCTTTTCAAAGATGTGTTTATTTTTTTCTTCCTGTAATGAAACTGCTGTCTTCCTGGGAAACATTTTACTTATCATTTGTGGCATCCACTTTCATGTCTTCCCATTATTTGAAAGCCATTTCACACTGTGATAGAGACATCACATTTTAGCCTGTTATTTCACTTAAAGTGTAAAAAAAAAAAAAAAAAAAAAAAAAGCTGCTTTAACTTTTTTTCTTTTTCCTCTCCATAATTTTTATTTCTATGGGGAGAGAAAGTATGAGCACAAGTTTAAGCTTTCCAGCCAGTGTATGAAGAACACAGAACAGTTGTTTGATTGTTCATAAGGAGAGAATAGCACTCGAGGCCTGACACCCTATACTTATTCACCACCTAATCATAAAAATAACTGGAACTCTGCAAGTGGGTGAAACACAGGTTGTTTCATAGAAATCAGCCTAAGCAGGGAGGACAATTACTGATACTGCATGTGAAAGCTCAGATACACATAAAAGCGCAGGTGACTTCTGGCATTATTTTGTAAGGGGAAATGTCAGTACTTCTCTTTGGATAAACAGTCAGAAATGAGGTTTCTTGCTGTATTTCTTGGAGGTTAGAAGTGAGACTGGCAGCAGCAGTATGAGGGGCTGGCTGTGGATCCGGAGCTTTCTTTTGCCCGGGATGTCTACTGGAGAGAGCTGAAACTGTCCAAACTTCAAAGTATTTTGTTACAATTAGGCCAAACGCTGATGGCAGTTTCAACATCAACTCATAATATAACTTGCATTAACAGGTTCCACTTTCTAACTTTCAGATCATAAAAATATCTGACTGAACACCTCAGTAGGGGTTTGCTAACATTTTCTTTCTTTTTTATCCTATTTAGTTTCATCTTTAACCAAGAACACCAATCCAAATTTGCTTTTTCTTTGAAGAAGCTGAGTATGACTATCGTGTCTTGAATTTGTCTCTACTGATTCAAAGGCATTTTAAATTTCAGATTCTGTGCATCAGGTTTTATCATGACCATAACTTCATAGTTAAAATGAGGGTAACATGAATGCCATGGCCATGATTCTAGCATTTGGCTATGTTCATGTTTTCAAGGCTTTCTTATCACTTCCACTTTAACGAACTTGTTCATGGTTTGTACATACATAAGTGGGATCAATTGGGATGTAGAGTGGGGACTTTATCTCTGTGCAAATCTTTAAAGCCATTTCCCTCCACCACTAATACAACCTTCTGCAATTTTACCAAATCATTCTGAACAATAAGAGATATTTAACACTGGAAAATTGTTTTATTACTTGTATCTTTTCCCTTATTCTAAAATGTCTTCAAACTATAGTGAGAGCTAGGAAATACGGCAACATTGCAAAGACCTATCCAGAACATAACTATGTTATAGTGATGAAAAGTCCATAATAATCAGAGGACAGATTATTCATTTTGAGTATGTTATATCTTACTTTTACCAGTCTCACGCTGAAATCAGAATTTCAATAGATACATCACCAATGGTAAGGACATAAAGATAAGCACTGAAAACCCCCTGGATTTTTGTTGTCATTTCTGTACATTGTATTATGGATTACATAGTTCGGACTCCCCCGCTCCCCTCTGAGCTGGGCAATATTGCAGGTTGTATGAGTGGGCTGGGAATCAAAGGTTTTCCTAATTGCTCTGTTTAAACGGGCCTCAGGCTCTGGTGAGTCTCTGGAACTTGAGCAACTGCCCTCCATGGACACCCACAGCCTGAGTGAGTGCAAGAGCTCTGATCCTCCTGGGGCACGTCCCGAGTGGGGTGTAAAGGTGTTGTTACAGCTGGTACGCAGAAACTCCTGTCTAGTAAAACTTTGAAGGGCAGTCGATTTAGGTGTTAGTCTTCCCTAATGTTCCATCAAGGCTTCCCATAAGCAAGGGGCCCTCGGCCAGCACGTACTCATTGATCAGCCTGGCACTGCAAGGCAAAGAGGGTGCGTTTTACTGTGCAGATATAGCACATTGCAAGTGCTTGATTCTTCCACCAGTATAGCCCTAGAGATGAACAGCTTGGGAAAGTTTCTCCTGATGAGCCAGATAAGACCCAGCTATGGAATAGTTAACTTCTTGTAGAGCTCAGCATCAATTTCTGGAAGCTTTTAACAGAGACTTGACATTTCTAATTAGGAAATTTTACATACAGGCAAGTGAATTTACCCCCAGCTGGGAAAACATGGCTTAGCAAGAGTTTTACATCCGCCCTCATTGATCTACAGATTATCTCACATTTGAGACTGTGGAGCCACTGGGATTTGCAAAGATGAGAAACAAATGTGGGAAAGTGCATATAATTTCTTTTACTTCAGGGTTAGATAACAAAAACCTGATAAGTTAGAAATGAAGAGGTAAGTTTATTTTCTTCCTTTTTCGTGCATTGTTATTGCAGAGGTCAAAATAATCCACAAAAGCCAATAACTTGTTGGCACTGGCAAACAGCTGTCATCTTGGTCAAATTCTCAAAGCAACACATTGGAAATTAGTCTTAAGATAGCAAAGAACTACAGATTTTTATCTTTTTTAAACTGTCCTAACAGTTAAATAGTTGAAAAACAAAATGTCTGAATGCGAGCTCCCTTAGATGTATCATGTGTCTGATGCTGCAATGTCTGTCTCTTAAGAGAATCCCTTGGGCGTTTTGCATTTTTAGCTATGTAGTTTACATTTTTGAGCCCATTTTGTCTCTAGCTGGAAGTAGCTACAAAAGTGCAAAATATCAATGAAATGGGCATTATGCTAGTTGAAATGCTGTCTCAGTGTAAGGTGGCTGTACATTCGTGCAGTGGAAATCAGCCTCCAAGTCAGATGGAGCAGAGCTCGCTAAGTGGAGCTTTTACTGCTTTCTTTTGAACTGCTGTACAGCTCATTTCACTTTTGTGGGTGGATTTTATTGTGAAGACATACAACTGAGTATATGCTACAGACTTCTAAGAATATGATTTAAAGGAAATAAAAATGAAATAGGGTTGTTTTTTTTTTTTTTTCTGTATAAATTTTCCTACATCTGAAATTATTCTAATGAAGCAGAAGTTATTTCTGTGTTGGCAGAAAAATAGATAAGCAAACAAACCATGAAATGTAGCCTGTGAGGTATTATGAAAATACAGATGTGCATATCGCTTACTGTAGTTATGTTATGGTATTCATCCTGGGGAAGGACTACATATCACTGTTACGTGGTAAAAAATGGAAAAACAGATGATCAAAGTAAACACAGAGGTACAAACCATGTACAGCTAAAAGCTGGCACAATGAAATGGGTTTAAAGAAGTTACAGCTGATCCATAACAAGGCCATGCATTTTTAGGACGAGGATGTTGATAAGAGGTGATGGAAAAGTTTCAATATCATTGAGCCCCTTTCTCTTTTAGCGCAGAGCATCACAGTCTCCTGGGAGAAAGTATCTTGGGTATTGAACTGATGCTGCCCTTGATCTTAGCTAAAGGGCTGGGTGTTATCAAAGAAAATGGAAGTACAGTTTAGGCTGCTTTTAGAACTGTGTGGGTGTCCAAAAATACTGCCAGAACTTATAGTCTTGGACTTATTCAGTCATAGAAAATGGTGTAAAACGAAATTCCAGATAGTAGATTAGATGTGCTACGCAGAAAGAATATGACTGGATCAGAGGGTCTGTATAAAAATGCAGCTCACCATGTCATATACTCTTGCCACCTACTTGGTTTACAAGCAAATTGTAGCAGAAGCCTATATATTTGGTAGTATACATTTCAGACCTGCTTGCTATATAGCTGCTGCAGATACTTGAGTGTCATTGTGTGCTTGAAGCTTATATAGTTTATTTAAGGAATAACCCACAAAGCCAGAAATAAAACCTCAAAACCCTGTAAGTTTCAATTTTCTTTTCTCTCTGCTTCATTCTCAGTTTAAACAATCAGAACCTGTAAATTCCTTGGGTTAAGATAACGTGAAGACCTTAAGCAATTGTTCTAGCTGGAATTAATTCAATTTGAAAGCCGTACTTCAAAATATACAAAGTTCAAGAAGTCTTTTAAAAAAAAAAAAGACATTTTACTTTCTATGCCTAAACCAGCTTTCATTTTCTTTATGTGCTGACCGTTTTTTTTTTTTTTTTTTTTTTATTTCTACCTTTATCTTTATAACTGTGAAGTTACAACCAGGCAGGAAAGCCCTAGAATCTGCCTTTCACTTGCAGTGTATGTATTCGTTGCTTCTTTGGGTAGTCTCCAGTATATATCCAAACAGTGGTCACTCACTCACTTTCATAATGGCTTTGATGGGCAGTCAGTGATGCAGAGTCCATCTGTTTTGGAGGAATACATTTAACAGACTTTAAGCCAAATACTAGGAAAATATGACAGGCTGACCTTTTTTCTCTTGGTCACTTTTGAGAATAGCACTGAGCAGAGTATGTATTCCATAGATATACTGTACATGTCTTAGTATTGCTGAACTTGGAAGGTTGTTGTTATGAATGATCTTTGAGGTGAGTAGTTCTAAAACTCCCCATTTGAAAAGATTTAAATGCTGATGGTGCCCTGTTTCCATTCTTAGTGAAGACATAAAAAGGTCACTTTTCCTTTGTCATGTCACTATGTGGTTGCTGACTGGTGTTAATCATTTAATTAAAAGGTCAGATCACTCATCCTCCTCTTCTTATACCTAGTGTGACTTTAATTATTTTCTTTGCAAATGAACTGATTTAATATTATTTAATAATACTTGGTTTAAATAATAATCCTCAGAAGAAGTGGAAATTCTCTTTGAAGGCATGCAAGCTTTGAAGGTTAGAATAAATTGAAAATAGCTGGATATCTTAAAACTATTTTCACCATTAAATATTGTTAAAATCATAGGAAGTTTTTAATGAGAGCATCTGAGGACTTGCCTGACATGCCTTTTGCTGATTGGTTAGCAGGACTACTGGGAAGCAGAATTAAAGTGCTGCTAATCACAAAGCCAGCAAACCCCACACTTATTTCATTGATGTACGGAGGTTTTCCACTAACTGGAAAAGAGGGTGGCAGCCGAGACTAGAAACAGTTGTTAGCCCCGAACAGCACCGGCTAACTCTCGGCGTCCGCCGTACCCAGCGGGGACTGCCTGCACCCAGCCCTCCGGGCTGCCAGACACCCCGCTCGCCTCAGGAGACTCCTGCCGAGGGGCTGCAGAGATTCTCGGTGTCCTTTTCCTTCACAGTGGCCATACGCTCTGTAAATAAAGCAGTGGTGAGGCGAGCTACTGCTTACACCTCCCCGCAGG
>KL254444.1:0-18747 GCA_000699545.1 Podiceps cristatus | reverse complement strand
GTAAAACATATGCCTAACTTTATCAATAGCCTAAATCTCACAACTTCTTGCTTGGGTGAGACTTCTCAAGTGAATAAACAGTGCAGGTTCAACTGCTAAAGGTGGTTGGACTGGAAGCCAACTGGATTTAGGTTCAGACTGAGTCAGGGCCTATCTATCTATCTGGCTGCAGGCTGTAGCTCTAGAGTGGCAGAAGACTGGGCTGCGAATTCAAGCTCTGAGTGGGTACCAGGAGTGGCTGAGAGATGCTCTGGTGAGGTGCTAACTGGTTTATAAATGCAGCTAATGAAAAATTGTCTTTGAAGTGTTGTTGGGAGGTCAGTGGAATTTCTCACCTCCTCTTCCACTTATATTTTAACTATGTGCATGCTAAATGAAAGAGCTTTGTCTAGAGAGGCAGACTGACTGCATTCACAGATTCTAGCCTTTTCTTATTAAGAGACTATTTTCAGTAACAACAGCTGTTTTAAAGCTTAATTTTCTTCATCCCAAAACTATGTGCAGATGAGCAGCATTAGTCAGACAGCATTTATTTAGGCAGTCATAGTGACCAGACAACCAGATAAAATTTTTATTCTTTCTTCCAGACTGACATGTTTATGATTAGTTGTAGGTATTCCTCTCTCATATTCAAAGGACTAGGAAGCCACAGAGTTTTCCACTGGTTCTTGCCTAATTTTCTGGAACTCCTGACAGGAAAACCAAAATGCTTAATAAAATAGAAAGTTCAAATTTAAAGTGAACTGCTTAATATCTACACAGAGAGAGATGTGGCATGGAAGTTGGCAGTTTTTCTCAGTGAGCATAGGCCTTTTCTTGTCTCCTGACAAATTGTGCACCCCTCTTTTGAACATCAACAGTGAAACCATAGTTTCACGATTACCGCATATCAAAGGAACCTGGTTTTCATGAGGTGAAAGAGGTCTTCCTCTTGTCCGTGAGTCAGCTAGGAAGAAAACTCCAGAAAGAGGCGATCCCAGATTGCCTGCTGTGGCATTTCTCTGTGCTAGAGTGGCTACCATTTTCACAGGCAGGGTACTAGAAGAGACTGCTTGGTACAGCAGAGTCATTCCTAAGTTCATTCTTAAACAAGAATTGAACTATTGTGCTGATGCTCCATATTTGTAAGAAGGAAGAATGGAGTTTTCCTGGTTGTTCAGAATCTGCAAGTTTAATTGTTGTTATAGCTAGTCAGACAGAAACAGATGGATACAAGGGTAGAAAATGCAAGAATACAACAGAAAGCTGTTTATGATACAGAAGATGACCCCAAAAGCTAAATAATTAAAACAAATAAAAAACAACCTTGTATTATTTAGACTAACCAAGTCGCACAAAAATTGGAGTTGAGGATAAAATGCAGTCAGTCAAGTCACAGCAGGGCTTCATATATATATGGATAATTTTCATAGTGCAGTACGCTTTATTTCTTGAGGAAAATGTTAGATACTGATCGTGCTACTATAATTAATTTGTAAATGAATTCTGTTAACTCAAGAATCTTCAGTTGTTTTGTCCTATTGGGTAATACAGACTACTCATCAGAAAAAAAAAAAAAAAAAAAAAAAAAAGGAGCATACAGAACAAATGAGACCTATAATGAGGCATTTAAAAATGAGGGGTGGGAAGAGAGCACAAGGAGAATGGAGTTTCCATGCTCAATACCTAACTAATTAATGATAATTTATTTAAAGCTTATTGAACTAGAGTCCGCCCTCTGTGTGCTCAAGCATTCAAGGGGAGTATCTTCTGTGGAGTTTCAGCATGTAAGCATTAGTGGGAGTTGTCTGAACACTTATAAAGATAATAGAGCATGTTAACTGAGTTTATTTTCAGTGCTGGCTATTTACAGTTGTAGCATTTTCTAATAGGATTTTTTTAGTTAGAAGAGCACATGTTCTGTGTTTACAGAAATGCATATATAAAAGCAGTGGAGACTGATATTTGTAAGTAGTCTCACAATTCAGTTCTGTTTTTTTTTCTGGCAGGCATAACACAAAACTAAAGCAAAACTAAAGATTTTTTTTTTGAACAGAAGTGAACGTTGGACACAACCTGTCCATGTAAAAGTTTCAGATTACTCAAGTATTTGAACAAAAAAAGGGGTAAAAAAAGAGAATGTTCTATTTGGAGAGCACCGCTTTAATACAATCAAATCATGACATCAATAGTTTTTTAGAAGATAAGTGCTTACCTTTAGAGACATGAATTTGTAACAAAAGCACACAAAATCCCGGCTTTCCAAAAGAAAAAAAGTAACTAACTTTGGAGAACACAAGGGGCAAATGTCTATTGCTGTTCTTTGACTCTTATTTCATCTTGTGTAGATGAATATATTATCAGCATTTTACTTTTTCATACTTTTCTTCAGAAAGACATCATAGGTCTTTAAAAGTGCATTAAACACATGATGTGGCAGCAGTGATCTGTGCCATTAACCTGGGGAACACAACAGCTATCTAGCAGCCGGTACCACCACCCTACAACTGGTGAGAAAAGGAGCCTCGTATCTCTGTGATGAGTAGGCTAATTTCTCCCAGATCTTAAATATAACCCAGAACCCCAGTTCTCATAAACATTCCCTAGGTGTAAGGTTCAGGATTTATTTGCTGCATCTTCCTTAAGATATGGAATTTCTAGCTAGTGCCTTTGATAATGGATCACTGGTTGTTTGCCAGATACTAACCCACATAGAGAAAAGCCATATATTCAGTCACCCTCTCAAAGCAGCCCAAACTGACTTGCACACATGGATTTGCCTTTGTATTATCACATGCCAACATTTTTTCCATTTTAGTTGTTTCCAGTACAACATATGTGGTGCTTTTAAATTCAAGTTAGGCCTGTTTCATTTCATCTTATAAACAGATGCTTTGTGGTATTATGTCTCCTCATGCTTTAGAAAACCCGACCTATTCATTTTCAGGTTGTGAAGGGGTTTCAGACCAAAGAGCAAGGGGAGCAAGAGGCAATATAATATGTTTATTCACGTGAAGAAAGGAGAACATGTTTACCTGGGAGACTGAAGGTTGGTGGGTTTTTTAAACTGTTTTCTGTAAATTTTGAAAAATCTTGTAAAAATGGCATTGGGTGATAAATCTCAGGTGTTCCCCTCCTCCTCAGCAGCTTTATGACAAGACGATTTCGACTGAATTGTTTGAAAAGACAGTCAATACAAACTAGTTCAAATCAGAATAGCTAATGGAGTTCCTCGGTACAACACCAGCCATGAGCTGGAGCAATGTAAAGAAAAACTAAAACAGTAAAATAGAGCAAACTGGATAAGGAGTCAAGCTATTTCACAGCCCCATATTTTTTGGTGAATGTGGAGTGGGTAGCATATGTTTTCCTTGAAAGCAAAGGAAGACTATAGAACAAGGTGTTATCTCCATCAGTGCTGCTATAAAGGCACAGCTGAGGAAATAGCATGGAGTGTGTGAATGAGTGGAACAGACCAGAAAAGGGAAGGACTAAGGAAATACCATGGTTTGAAGTTATTTGAACAACCATTTTGGTATGTTATGTTATTCCTAATGCACCAATTAAATCCACAGACTACGTGTATGTGCAAATAAACATAGGTAGGCTTTCATTCTGCTTGCTAGTCAGTATTGGTTTTTTGACAATTTGACTTGTTTATTTAGATGTGCCATTCTGCTTCACTGAAACAAGATTTTGCATTGCTTTTACAAAAAGAATTGCCTGTACTTCTCACTCAAGCTGTGACCACTATTAACATATAAACCATTATGGGAGCTTGAGACTGATTAAGAATGATACATTCCCACCCCAGGGTGCAGGTGGTTTAGATTTCACTGTGTCTAGCCCTCGTGCAAGCCCTGCTAGCCTGGGCATCGGTCATGGCATGCATCGCAAAGATGATTAGTCCACATCAGTGAGTAGGCTAGTCTAGGGCTCTCTGGCCCTGCTGGTTGAAAGTTGCGGGGATTAGAGCTAAACTCATTTGCAGGGTACTGTCCTTTTTTTTTTTTTTTTTTTCTCTTTTTTTGCTCCAAATGTGGTGGGAGGGGCCTCAAAAATTATCAGGATGGAAGAGGGGTGAGAAACCATCTTTCCCTGTAGTCTGCACTCTGTTCCTAGGATGTTTCCTTGCTTTTGGTACCAGCAACCGTTACAAGTTCCCCAGCAGCACCAGTGAGCTGGGCAGGCTGGTGTGCATGGGAAAGGGTGAGCACAGAGCGTGGGCAGGCCAAAATAATCTCAGCAGCCAGGTAAAGCAGGGGGGTGGGTTGCAAAGGCTGCGCCCAGGTGTGGCCGGAAAAGCTCAGCAAAGCTGTGGATCTGGGGGGAAGCCAGCTCCTGGGGTGTGAGAATCACAGTGCCACCTAAAACAGACTTTGGAGGGGGCAGGGGAGGCTGGAGTGTGACACCAATGTTCATCTCTTCCCCTCCGAGCCACAAGCCAAAAATAAGAGCCCTACTTCTGTCAGGCTCCGCTGTCCTTCACCTCATGCAATGTCTGTGTGTTGCTCTTTTCATTACCTCTACTTCATTATCTCTTTGGATTGCCTTCCTTGCTGGTCTCATCACCAACTTTATTTTCTGTTCCTTGCACTGCTGTTAACCCTTCCTCTTCTTTGTCTCTACCCCTCCCTTCTTCCTGCTTCGTTCTCTGATGCTTTTTGTCCAAGGGGTTCGCTGATGGTGGTTAGTTTCCAGTTATTAGGGATCTTAATGCACAGGGAGAGTTACTGCTTGGTTATCCTTGCAACCACTTCCTGGGGTTGTTTTTTGTTTGTTTGGGGTTTTTTTGTTGTTTTGGTTTTGTTTGTTTGTTTGTTTTTTAAAGATTGGTGCAATGACAGCTTTCCTGTGCTCTTCTTACAGAGTAGCTATCTTGAATAATATTCCCTGCATATTTTGGTAGGAGTTCAGCTGAATTCTCTCTCTATTCTTCCCAGAAATTTGAAATAGACTTCATCTGGCCCTGGAGACTTATTGCAAACTACATGGAAGGGCCAGAACTGCTGCCAGTCTTTTCCACATGGAAACACTGATGCACAGTGCTCATAGCATGCCTAAATAAAAGCAGATATGCTTAAAAATGCCTCTTAGAAGACAGAATAACTAAAATCCTAGAAGCTGCTGCTCAGAAAGCTGTCCTGATACAGGACAGAAGTCCTGGATAGGCCAGGATACAACATATTGCAGAGAAACCATTATAAAGTGACTACTTTTAAGCAACCTTCTGCCTTAAGAGACAGATTTATGCATGTTGACTAGGTTTATTAGATTATTTTTTTTTTTTTAAATGATCATCTGCACTTGAGCTGTTGCCTAGTGCTGGCTGTTGAGTTTGAGTGGTGGCTGGAGTCCCACAGGAGAAAGCTGTAAGGGGGCAGATTTCTAGGGCTGTTTGTTTCCTCACTGTGCTGGAAGGCGGCTACAGTCACCCCCTCTCTCTACCTCCAAGGCCACCAGCTGTCTAGCGAAGCCTCTTCAGCAAGGCACAGAGCAGACCCTAGATGCTTTGTAAGACCTTAGCTGGTTCCATACAGGGCCAGCCAAGGTGTCGCTGCATCCTGGGGTTGAGGTGACAGTGCAGGTCTGCCTTGTCCTTCTCTGGGCTGCGGGAGGGTTTATCACCGCACCTGTGTACCACGCATACACCTGGAGCCAGCCAGGGTTCAGCGGTGGACCTGGGCTGACCAGTGCTCTCCAGCTCCGCAGCCAGAGACCAGGCACAGCTCTGCAGCGCTGTCTGCACAGCTGCAGGTGTCTGCGCAAGCTCCCGTGCAACCACCCAATACATGTTTACTTGTTGGTTGGTTGGGTTTTGGTGTGGGGTTTTTTTTTGTTTTTTTCCCTGAGACACAATCCCCTTCAGGAAGGGCTGTTTTATTTTACTATTAGAAAATTATTTAAAGCCACTAGTCATTTTTATCAGGTACTAACAGTAGATAATTAAAATCTAAACCTAGCAGCTCACTCGGAGGGGAGCTATACGAGACTGATGTACAGCCACAGCTTTTCTGATCTCTTCTCCTGTTCTAGGAGCAGACCCTCAATCCACCCTCTGAAACCCCTGCAGTCCTTGGAAGTTGCCCTTTTCTCATGCTGATTTTACACCACATTCGGATAGATCCCAACTCCCGCAGCCATCCTGCAGATTTATTTTGCGGTATAGCTGTCTTCTGATACAAATTTGGTGTAAATTTTGGAAGACTCGCATCATGGTTTTGTTTGGGTTTTTTTGTTGTCGTTTCCTTTCTGCCAGGCATCAAGGCTGTGTTTATAAGCAACAGCTAGATTTGCACTAGTTCTTACCCCAGTCAAGTTTATTTAGTGCCAAGTAAGCATAAACATGCTTATACTATGGAAGATGCGTTCTTGACCTACCTCCTTCCCAAAGTTTTGCCTTGCGGGAAAGAAAAAAAAAACAAAACAAAAACCAAAAAAACAAACAAAAAAACCAAACAAACAAACAAAAAAACCCAAAAGAAAGAGTCCCTGCTGTAAGGTTGGTAGGTGCAATTTGGAAGCAGACAGAAAAGCGTCACTACTTAAACAGGGAAGACAAATGAAGAGTTTCCTGACTTCTCAGCTTTCTTTGCAGGCACGAGTCCTGAGTGGTTCTGTCCTTCCGAGTGCCATCAGACAGGAACCTTCTGGGGCAAGGTCAAGCTCAGCACCTCTGTCCTAAGAGCAAAGAACCTCTTTTATATTTTGCTACTATATTGCAACAGATGTTAACTTTTCACTTCTCTACCAGCTGTTGAGTTTTTAAACAAAATCTTTACTGAGCTTAAAAATACTAGTCAACTAGTCAGGAACTAGTCAACAATTAGAAAATTCTCCCTCAGCCTTGTATGGCCTTCATTTTTGAGGCACCTTCCCCTTTGGCAGTAGTTTTACTCAGCGAATCATTATATTATTGGATGCACCAACTTTGACAAAATCCTGTGTCTAGCTTGGAAAGAATTTGATTAAAAGTAATAAATGTAAATTGATGAACACCGGATAAACAGTGGTGCTCTCTTGTTTCAGGCTTCTGAAGGTCTGCGTTTCCAGCATATCACTGGGAATTATAGTAGCAGGTTTAAAAGAGGAATAAAAAGATGAGATTCTCACATAAACAGTTTAAGGGGCTTTAAGAAATGCCAGTAGATATTTCAGATTCCTAATACAGTTATAAGTGCTGGTAGTATTGTAAGGGGATGACATCTTAGCCAAAGTCCTCCAGTCTTACAGAATGGCAAGCACATACTAACAATGACCTCCCCCTGCCCTAGCAGGAGACACAGGGTCTCAGAGATGCCAACAAAGTGAATACAGTGCAGTTAACGTTAGGTGTGTAATAAATTCTGATGGATCCAGAAAGGTCTAGATGAGCAGGCAATGCCAAAGGATCATATGGGATCAGGGAGATACTCTTCCCCCAAACTGTAAAGCAGAGAAGTAAGCATAATGAAGCATTTGATCTTTTCATTTAATAGGATTGAGATGAACTTTGTCTATCTAGATTTACAAATATTACAGAGTTGGTTTTGTGTTTAATACAGCAATATTATTTGCTAATTATTTTAACATTATTTTTGTCCTAAGAAAATTCATAGTTCTAGAAGCTGCTACCACTCTTGTATGCAAAGAGCTATAAAGCACAACAGCTAGTACCTTAACTAACCTCATCTAGTTATCTTGATGTAATTACAGAGCTGAAAGGAGTCTGATAACTATTTACCTCTGCAGTAGAAGTACCATTATGTTTAGGATCCAGTTTCATCTACAGCTCTTATTTGTGGGTTTGTTTTTGTTTCAACAGACTGATTTTCTTCAGATATTCTACTGTAAATGATCAGAAATAAAAAAGCTTGCCTTTCAATTTATCAAGGCCTGGTTCTCAGTCCCTTTATCCTCTTCTTTGGTATAAGGATGAGAGCCTGCTCTTCACAGTCCCTATTCTGTAAACTCCAGTCTGCTGTTACACTATTTTCAACTCTTCTGTGGATGACCAAATTCATTAGTCAATGAGGCATCATATAATTGCGGGTAGATGTAAGTGGATGCTATGACCAGCAATTTAATAGGTGCTTCTTGCATGTATCAATCAGAAACATTACCATTGCAAACTGTCAGGAGCTCTGGAGTTAGGCAGCAGCTGAAGGGGCTGGGGAGAGTGGGGAGGCCTATGGGAGAAGGAAGCTAGAAAGGGGTCAGGGATTGCAGTTTTGAATTTGGCTGAATTTCAGCATCAAACTCCATCCTCGGAATTAGCAGGTGGGCTCCATTCTCAGCCCTCCTACCTTCTTGGCATATGACAACTCATTTGTCCCTCAGTTTCCCTCTTGGGGGAATACAGAGAGGAGACTCACACATCCTGGTACAGGTTTTTCACAGAAAAAGGTAAAAATACCTGCACTAACATTTTTTGCAAGAAGTCTATAGGAAAAATCATGTACATTCAGAGCAGGTTAATTTACTGAAACCACACATGTAGAAATGCTGTTTCTGGAGAGCCTACCTGGTGCTTACTTTCATAGTGCTCATCTTTCCTAGTTCAGGGCAGACGTCTGCGGGCAGGAAGAAGTCTGAAGCGGTGCAAGGAGACACTCTGAAACACCGGACCGCAGCGTGCTCCCTCGGCCAGACTCCCCCAGGCAGCGGTGGTTCGGTCCCAGGACACTTCCACTGCTCCGTTCGGTTTAGATCGTGTGCAGTGCTCTTCCTCCCCTATGTTCAGTGCCACATTTACAGACAGCGCCTTCCTGTCAGTCACCCCTTCACGTAAACGGGACTGCACAGCCCACCGCCTCCACAGCACCCAACTTTCACTGACCCTAGCACCTTAAGCTCATCCTTTCTAGGTAGTCCAGCACAGGGGCATTTTCTTAAGAGACATGTTATGGCTGGAATAGGCAGAAGGGTTCCAAAGCATAGTTGTTTCTGGTAAGGACCCAACAGCTAAACAGAATTAACTACTCTCTGTTCTCTCATTGCTTCTAACCTTTGGGCAAATCTCAGGAAACTCTTGAAAAGGAATTCAAAACCCTCAAGGAGACCTTTAGATCCCTCCCCACCCCCTTCCTCCCCAGAGTCACAGACTTTCTCTGCCTTTCCAAACTCTTCAGGCAATGCTCTTGCACCGCCCCAGCCAAGCCTCTTCTAAGCTGGCTGATGACAAACACTCTCGGCTCTATCCCTCACTCCCCCCTTCCCCTTCACAATTCTGTGAGATGGTCAAAGAACCTGCCTGGTTACTGACCCACTTGGCAGATCAGTTTTCTCAGTTTGACGCCTTTCTTTGCAGACTTGTCGGCCCACGGGGACTGGCTCAGCAATCCTAACTAGCACAGATGCTGCACATTCCTATATATGTGCAGACACATATATCACTTGTCCCCTATTCCTCACTCCTGGTGAGTGTCTTTGGGGGCAGGCTAATAACTAAGGTCAAATAACTAACATTCAAAACTCAAAAGAAAACAAACCACTTAATACATTTTTTTTAAAAAAGTCTCTGCAATCTGTCTATATTTCTGTTGCTTTTATACTCCTACCATTTGTCATTATTCTGCTGAGATAAACTCTAGCAAACCTTTTGGAGCTAGCCATTTAATTACATCTTTAAAATTCTACTCTGTTATATTTTTTTTTAGGAAAACTATTTGTTGGAATAACAGTTCATCAGATTGTTTGTCTGGGGAATAACATTTCAGAAGATAAAAGATACCAGTTAAGAGTAACAATTTTAGATTTGGATCTACTGAGATTTAATTGCAACAGTAGACAATGGGAATTAAAGGTGACCTTGAATTGATAAACATGTGCCAACACAAAGTAAGTTTATTAGCAAATAATTTTTAGAAGTGAATAGTCTTTAAAGATGCTAGGTATAAGAGGAAAACTAAGGGTAGCAAAGGTCTGCTGTTAACAGAAAATAGTATGATACACCTTGCTTCAGCCCCAACAGAAAAATACATGATGTACAAAAATGTGTTTTAGCAGGAGAATACAGCTACAAGCCAGAAAAAGGGAAGAGTGTTTAGTAAACATGAGACAGCTGGGTTCAGATTGACAGGATTGCTTCAAAGAAACTGATCAAGTCTATCCCGAAGCAAACAGTTATTAACTCTGCAGCTGACAAGAACCTAGAGTTCAGAAAGTTCAGCAGAAACACAGTAGGCACACTAGCAGGAATCTGAAGGAAGGCAAAAAAAAAAAAAAAACCCAAAAAACAGTGATAGTTTAAGAAAGCATGACCAATTAGGAAAGATGAAAAGGCCCGGATGATTAAAACTAGGCAAACACTGCCTTTATAAAACAAAGCAATGACATCAGTTTAAATTCAATATCCCAAAGATGCTGACTTGTGTCAGTAAAGATCCCAAAGTCACAACTGATACACAAGGAGCCATGGGGCAGGGGGGAGACTAAAACCAGCTAATCCAAGTTTGCCGAGAAGAACCTGTGTAATTAGTTAGATACCCTCCTTTGTCTGGAAGATTAGTCTAATTAAAACAGGGGATATAGAGATGCAAACAGAGGTGGGGGGGGGGTTGGGGGGGTTAGAAATAATGCTGACAAATTTCTCACATCCAATTCTCAGAACAAATTCAAGAGAATGTATTCTAAGTACAATGACTTCTAGGTAGGCATGAGTTGAAAACTTATACTAAAAGTCTATTAAATAACCGGAATATAACATAAGTTTATTAAAAAAACCTGCATGACCCCAACTAGGTCTGTCATCACTGTATAGAAGTCATGCAGCCAGGCAGCAGAGCAACCTGGGCATTACCACCATGAACTGATGAGCTGGCAGCATGACTCTACTGGAAGGGTGAGAACTACAATCCTCATTCTGGCTTGCGTTAACAGGACTGGCATGAGCAAGAGAATGGATTAGTTTTATGCACCCAGGGAAGAAAGGCGATACACTTTAACAGGAGGAAAGAAACATTAATCCAGTATGGTTCATGTTACAAAGGTTGCTGAAAGTATACAGTAAGAATTATATGTAAAAAAATAGGTATGTTAGTTAACTGTTCCAGATAACGAAAACTCAAGCCTAGAGGTAGCATTTTATATATGCACAATTTACAGAAGTGATGATGTGCGTAAGGGAAAGCTTTTTAAGCAATAACATGCTGATTCACTGGAAAGGGCTATGCTGGCATGTTGTGGCATCTCAAAAGATTCCGAGAAAGTAGGTATTTGTGACTCGGATGTCCTTTAAAATAGTATGGGTGTAACTGATATTGCCACACTGCAGCACGGGTGGATTGGTCTCCAGCCAGTCTGTATGTTTCTAATTCTATGAGGTTGTTTTTCTTAGGGATTCTTTAGATGGGAAAAAAGGTTTTTACCAGTTATTAGTGTTCATTTTATCTAAAGAGTTATACAAAAATATGGAAAGTATGTGGAGTAAAAAAACAACTGACTGAAGACCGCCACCAACTCACCTTCCCCCAGTGCATGCTCACACGTCTCGGGGTGAAGCGCTACGAAAGGCAGGAGCAGCAGTAGCAGGCTGCCTGCCCTGTGAGTGCTCTGCTTCCTGCGGACGGCTGCACGCCACGAGCCTGTAAAGTACTTTTGGCCAATCCAGACGGGCAGAGTGTCTGGTGTATGTCAAAAGGACCCACAGCACAAGAGATGCATCTCTTTCTTTACAAGGCTGTTCGTCTGAATTATTTTGCTGCACTAAACAAGACTAATTTTGGTAGCAGTAAAATTGATGTGTATTATTCAATCAGAATTTACAGAATAAAGTATATGTTACAGTAATACTTGAGAAAGTATTTTGTCATAGAAAATAGAAATTGCTCAGTAATGTAAAAACTTCAGTACTCATGCAAAGTCAGAGTATTCTTTAATGCTATGAGGCCTTTCTCATTGCAAAAGACAGTACTCTTCCAAAAACATACCGTACCCTGCAACAACAAAGTCTGCTGTTGCAGTCTAATAACTGCAAATGAGAAATACAGGTAGCATTCCCCTTTGTATAGCTACATTTCTATTGTTAAAGTAGTTTAGCAGTAATGGAATAAGCAATTAAAATAAAAAGTTAAACTCAACAGCTGGGGCATTTGATGTCTTCTACAAAGTCACTGGGATAACGGCCGTGTGTGGCTATACCTCACCCTCATGGAAAATCATAAGCCTGGAAACAGTTTTTGGTACTCCAGAGATTAATGACAAATGAAATTCAGCTATGACAAATGAAATTCAAGAGGGCACTGCTCAAGTCTTACTCTAACTTGTTATTCTTGTTTTATGACTGCATCTTCAGCGTGAAGATTTTCTGTTGCTCCCAACTCACCCAACCTAACTATGCCACTACTGATGTCCAATTTAAAAAACAAATACCAAAGACAATCTCATTTCTATTCTGGGTCAACACCATGCCTACACAAAGCCAGGAATACACAGTAGCACTGTGCTCTACTACTTATTTGCAGTCAGGAGGGTTCCATCAACCACAAGCTGGACTGACCTGAATAATGAAAGCTTACAGCATACGCGTAGCCTTTGGTAGTCTGCAGTCACTAGCGCTATTATACCGTTCAGTTGTGATGCCTGCTTTATGGAAGACACATGGATGCTTTCTCATTCCTCAGCTGGCCAGTGTCTGTAAGCTGATCAAAAGCTACAAGGAGGATTTGCCTCCTACTGCATCACCCTGTTAAAAAGCAACGTGATGATTTCAAAGAAAAAAATAAAATAGTCTTGTGGATATAGATAAATATTTATTATCGGTTTAACTTCATTTTACTATAAGTCTTTAAACAGTTTTTCTTTTTTGCCAATATGTTGCATCTCTGATACAGTTGCTACTGTCATAGCTTCCCTGCACTGGGAATGCCCAGCTTACACTTAGATTCCAAAACGATCTATTCAAGATAAAGAACCTTCAACTTTAGTGCATACGGAGCTATTTAAAGATAGGTAAAAAGACTCCCCCCTTTCCCCCTCCCAAATTAAGAGTCTGTTACAAAGATATTTCATTACCAAAAAGTGAATATACAAATGCTAAAAAAGATGCTGGCTTGAAAAAGTGATTTCAGAATTTACTGTACACATTGTAACAATTTATTATATAAGCTGCTTCTACATGCAAGCAGATCTTACATTTGGTGTAAAACATTTATACACATTCTTTACAATTTGTACATATTTAAATGGCTGTATCAAACAACACTGCACTATGGAATTTTGGAAGCGTACAACTAAAATTGGGAGGAGAAAAAGACAAGGTTTATAAAACGTGAACAAAACCCGTGACACTGAAAAGCATAGACTTAGGCATAGTCTTGTTTGGTTTGGTTTCAGGTTATTCAGGCAGACCCAGATTTTCGTTCAAGCACACAAAAGTAACACCAGTGCAAAACAATAAGGCAACTATTCAGCCAGCAGACTGTACCCATCTCTTAGAATGGCTTATTGGTAAAATGCCTTTTTTCTTTTTTTTTTTTTTTTTCCTCTTTTTTTTTTTTCCTACTAAAATGTTTATGTTCTAGGCACATTTTAGCAAAAACTGCATTTTGGCTTTCCTGCTTGCTAATGGCATAAAATGAATTACTGTAGTTGGTGCCCATTGTGAACAAGGTAGGTGGTGGCTTTTTGTTTTGAAAAGCCCAGGCCTCAAATGACATTTCAGTAGTATGAAAGACGACACAGGGCCTCTTGGTAAGAGATGATGATCAAAGCACAGAGTTTATGTGATAACTAATGATGTTATTCAGTACTTTTATCGCCTTCTAGGTTGCATTAGGAGGCAACAAAAAGGAAACCCAAGTTAATAGCATACCATACTACCACATGAAGACCTGAGCTTACTTGGAATTTGGGGACTTCTACTGGTGTGGGTTAGATGTGGCAGTGTCCCCTCTGCTGAAACACCAAAAACTCTCAGACGGGTAAAAGGGAAGCTGTCCCTGGATGGCACTGAGGAACATCAGTGCCTTATGGCGTAACATCAGGGGGGTGTCAAAGTGCTTGTTTTTCACACCTTCCAGAATGGCTCTTTCCTTGTTTGTACTTTGTCTTTATACAGTGCATAGAGAGAAAGAAAGAGCCTGACATAAGCTCTGAGGTGTTGTGCGACAAGTACAAGATTTAGTTAGAAGGAAAACAGAAAGGGAAGAACAAATGATATTTACCAGAAGTCATAACGGGAGCAGTGTGCCATGGCTGCATTTGGGAAGCAAAACTTAGAAAAGTGTTCATTCAGGAGATTACTATGAACATGTACCAGAAACATACACAAATATAATTCCTCCTGGCTACTGAATCACGAGAGAGGTAAACTGAATATAACAAATATTAATTTTCTCAAGCTTGCCTGCTTTCTCATTTTAGAAAAAGATATAAATTTGTAACCCTTATGTTAACAGGTTTTGGAAGAAAATCTGATAGGCGCAAGTCTGCATGTAGTCCATGGCAATGTATCAGTTTGATAATTTAGATCCCCAAATTAACAGCATTATCTAGCTGGGGTTTTTTTTAAATAATGTTACAAACTGGAGAGCATTCAAGATAAGAGAACCTTACCTTATGATTTAGGCCAATAAAGTAAAATTTTAAATATTTTTTTCCCCCTACAACTGGTTTTTGTTTTTCATGGGGTTTTTTGGTGGGACTTTTTTGGCTGGCAAAGGCTAGTAAGTTTTTATTGGCATTACCCCCAAATCGGAAAAGCACTTCGGAGTTGTTCTTTATTGTTGACTACTCCTTATTCTCTACATCACAGGAAAGCGGCTGAGTGCCTGCCTCAGCTTCTGTGCAATCTGAAATAAAGAAACAGAACATATTAAATATGTAGTTGCTACACCATGCAAAAATAAGACTGCAGGCTAGAGAAATGCAACAAATTTTTTCCTCGTTTTCTGAAAAACTGTAGTTTTTGCTGCAGATTTTGTGCATGTAGTACTCTCAAAGCATTCCATTATAAAGACTTTTCTTCTCATAGATACACTTTCTGCTGTGTTCATTCTGTGCCTTCATCGCTCAGGTTTTGTCAGGGAAAGTATTGTAGGCAGGGCTATCGACTGCACTATGCAGAAGGGCTACAGGAACAAAGTCAGATTTTTTCATGAAATCCCTTTCCCTGCTGAAACAAGGCCACACATCAGGACAGAGTCCCTGTGCTCTCCCTGCAGCTCTCATGGTAGCCAGCAGCCCACATGCTAACATGGATCTGGTCCCTGTGCTGGGGGAGAGAGGATTGTTACAAGGAGACTGGTGAGGCTGCAACCAGCAGAGCTGGGATAGACTGGACAAGAGACTGAAAGAAGGTAAGGAGAAACCTATGCCTAACCCCATCAGATGGGTCAGGGAGACTGAGCAAGGTGACCTGATGGGGAACCTGAAGCTCTCAACCACTAAAGATACCGCTGAAGCCCCATCGGCCCCATTACTGCTGTGAAGGGCAACCAGTCGCTTGTGTTAACCCTTTAAGTGACTGAAGTCAGGTTCCAGCACACTCAAACTCACGTCACCCGCATATCATATTAGAAAATTTGTTCTCAGGTTTCATTTAAAAAAACCCCACAAGGAATAAATGCATAACAACAAAATTTAGATGAGAATTAAGGTTGTAGGTCAAGTGCTCAGAGTTAACATATTAAATAAGTCACAAAACCACTCCAGTTCCCCCTGCCCCATGCTTGTATACATCAGGCTTCAAATCACAGCCTTTGAATTCCCTTTGTCTTCCCATCCTATAGGAGGCAAGTTTTGTTCAAATGGTTTACTGTCGTGTTCCAGTGCAGCAGGTCTGTCTTACTGTGCATCACAAACCTAAATCTGTAACCTTAGTACTGGCACTGGGGGCAGGGGGGGAGGGTGTGGAATATCAAGGCGTCTACAATAATATTTTTCAACACTGATTTTTAGGTTTAATAGGTTTAACATGACAGTCATGTACATAGGAATAGTATCTATAGGAAAATATTATTTTAACTCATTCTTTTATTTTTTTACAATTACAAATCTTCAAATTGCTGCTCTCTGGGAGACTCATGCAAAAAGATGATTAAGTATTTTCTTATAAAAAGTAGCAGCACAGTATGTGCCAGGCACCAAAATACTACACCTTACCGTTTCATAGAACTGTGCCTGCTGCTCCAGATACAGACGAATTACACTGTTGTAGTCATAGATCCGGTTACTGTGGAAGTGATTCATCTCAGCTGCAATTAGACCCAGGAGGCAAATTATTTAAGAGAAGCATTCGTAATTAGGAACAGTTTCATTCAGTTCAGATTAGTTACTGTGCAACAAGCTCAGTGTCCGGCCCTGCCAGCATCGTTACTGTCCTTGTGCTTCCACAACCTGTTTTGCCTGCAGCATTCAAGTTATGATGGAACTGTTTGTAAAACTGATAGGGTATCAATTACTCACTGCTAAAATATGGACACGTCCTGGATAAAGCCAGGTTCTTGTTACAATACCAATGTGTACAAAGATTTGATAAAGAACAGAAGTAGGATTCTCTCCTATGGAGGTAACTGCCCTTTCCTGAAGCGTTTCTAACAGAGTATGGCTAGGACATTCAGATTGTCAAGGGTACAGATATCAAGTTGTAAGCCACAGCTGTAAATATTTAGCTCAAAAAAAAAAAAGAGACAGACAGTGTTTGACCCATTCTTGCCTGGGGCTGTTTCAGTAGAAACCTGAGAAACACCATTACTGAGGCCATAACATCTTTCACCAGTATAATATATTCTGAGATACCAACAGAGGGAGAAAAAATATTCTAGATCTTAAGAGGTCTCTTCCATGATTACCACTTACACAGCACAGTCCTCTTACACCACTGTGACCAGGAAGAAGGGGGTGGGGAGTTTTCTTGTTTTTAAAATCATCTCTGTGTGCTGCTCTGGCTCTGTCCTATAAAACACTGAGCACTCTTGGCTTGAAGTCAGCTAAAAAAGATGCAGCTCCCTCAGCAAAGAGTAGCCCCACTGAAGTCAGTAACAGGATGCACTTAAGGGCTCGATATCCTGCAGGACTGAGCCCTGACTCAATTCCCTGTTTTTTCAAGTGCGGTGTGCTACATTTCATATTTACATCTCTAACCTAAACAGGAAAAAGTTCATTCAAAGAACATCCAGGAAGTAAAATCTTATCCACGAAAACATGAATCTCAACTGGATCATGTTTGACTAAACCATGAGTCAGAAAAACACTTGTACATGCAATGAACTGCCTCCCACACCAGGGCCCATGCTTTTTCTTTGAGACATTATCACTTCAAAGTGAAAGAATCAGTCCAGGGTGGTCGTTTTTTGGTAGGTGGGTATTTTTTGTTTTGGTGGTGGGTTGGTTTGTTTGTAGTGTTTTTGTTGTCGTTGATTGTTTGGAGGGGGTGTTTTTTATTACAGTTGGTCTTGTTTGTTTTGATGCCTTTTTTTTTTTTTTTAATTGCATTTCCAAAACATGTATCTTTTTCAAATCTCATATTGCTATCTGCAAGAAAACAATGGGCAAAATAACTGAAATTTTAGAAAAATCTAAGCAGATCACAAAGAAAAAAAACATCAATGGCTAGCGCTTATTATCATTCCTGGTAGAACAAAGATTCTATTTCAAAGTTTGTTACTTAGGAGATGTCTTCAACATTGCCATTTAGCCCAAAATTTGGTTTACCTTGTAGTGCATAAGCCATGGTGCTCACGCGTTTCACCATGTTCTGTTTGTCTTGTGGTGTTATTTTACTAGTTGCAACTAATTTATCACTCTCCTTCACTCTTTCTATTGCTGCCTGTAGAAACCAAATGCAGAAAGATTAAGAGAGTAGGTTAAAAAGAGTATTCAACTTAAAGGTCTTGACAGTCATCTAAAATGCCACTAGCCACATTTTGAGCTTGCACTCTATACGCATATATACACACGCACAATGACCAATTCTGCCTTCCCACGTTTTCACCTGAAGTTTGTTATTTCACTCTGTTGCTTTCAAGAGTCCTAACAACTTGCAAGAAGTGACTTCAAACACAGGCATGAACACAGTCACTAGGAAATTGAGTTTGGTAAAGGCAGTAATACACTATGATGTATACAGAAGGGGCAAAAGGTCCGACTTTCAAATTACAGCTGACCAACAGAACAGACATTCCAAAGCCTTAAACTATCAAATGCCCGTAGAACCCTATTTGCACATTATACAAGATGAAACAACACGAACTATCCTCCAAGAGACTACAACTCATTGCAATTTCGATTCAGGAAAATCCTTGTGTCACATAAGCAACAAGCATAAAAACAAATGCCTTCCCCTTCACAATGTATTTGTGCCAAACAACATTCAAGAGAATCTATTTACATGTCTCTTGGCAGTAGGCTTTCGTTTCAAGTTTTAAAAACATTTCTCCTCCTTACATGGTATTTTTCCCCAAGGATTCTATGGGATGAGGACCATAGATGTGCTGAATAAAGAATACACAAATCTGATATGCTTTTATCTTTGTTGCTCTCAGAAGTATGTTCTTGTTTTATAGATTTAACACTTCGAGTGGTAAAAAAACAAACACAAAAAAACAAAAAAACCACACACCCCCCAACTTGTATACTTCAAAATTTGTAGTTTCCTGAAATATGTTACAGCAGGCCCATAAGTAAAGTATAGGACCAAAAAAAAGGCAGAATATCCAGAACTAGACGCAATGGCTAAATTTATTGTTTTATTATTTGATGGCTTGCATATTACAGAGAACAAAATGGTTGTTTTTTTGTTGCTGGTGGTCATCCTTCCCCCCAGGTTAGCCCTATTCTCCTTTTTTT
>JMFS01000451.1:0-19756 GCA_000699545.1 Podiceps cristatus | reverse complement strand
CTCTATTAATCTTTCTGTGTCTGTTTTGCATAGGCATTTCTTTGGGGCTTGTTAAGTGCCTGACTGACCAACTGTACGTGAGAGGTTTTACCCGAAGCTGGGACTGGTCATTTCCTATTGCATAGATTGAACAGAATCCTCTACTGCCAGTATTTCTGGATCATTTTAGAACATAGTTAAAAGGTATTTCTGACACAAGACTACCAGGTAAACAAGAGCAGATCAGAGAAAAACTCTCTTGATCAACCTTTGCAAAATGAAAGCAATTATCTGACTCACTTTCTTCAAATACCATTTGTTTTATGTCGTTTCTCGCTCCAGTATCACAACAGAAATCAGTACTGCTTCAGGTTTCTGGATTGTTTTAAAGAGTTAGAATCCCCTGTTTATGTTAGAAAAGTTTTATTCTGCCATATGCTGCATTACAACCATGCTTTATAGGGGGCTCTTTGAAAAGTATGTGGACGCAACTATAGCAATTAAGCTCTCATCTCTGTCACATTAATTGTAAGCTGCCTACCTAGTTTCTTCAGTTATTACGCAAACTAACAAAACAACAACAAAAAAATGGCATTTCTGCTCCCCAAGCATGAGATAGTTTTTTCCCATTTTGGGCCACTCCTAATCAGGAAAAATTCCCCCTGAACTGGGAAGTACTGTAATTTCACCACATCAGAGAACAGACTGACCAGCAATAACTCCACTCATCGGTTTGGAGTAGAGGTTTTTACAATGCGGGTGGTGAAGCACTGGAACAGGTTGCCCAGAGAAGTGGTAGAAGCCCCATCCCTGGACACATTCGAGGCCAGGCTGGTGTGGCTCTGGGCAACCTGATGTAGCAGAAGATGGCCCTGCTCATGGCAGGGGGGTTGGGCTAGATGGGCTTCAGAGGTCCCTTCCAGCCTATGATTCTAACACAGCTATGCTGAACAACAATGCAATATGTGTATATTACTTGTCATTTGTTGGTCTCCCTTTTTCTTGGGCTAATCCTATTCAAAAACTTGACCAGTTTTGTGTTATCTTCCAGCTCGGCTTACTACTGACCCCATTCAGCCATATTCCACTCAAATATATATAAATCCTAAGCAATCACGTTTGGGCACCTTCTCCCACGTTCAGGAGGTATGGACTAGAGAACAGAGATGTTCAGCTAGTGATAAACAAGCACCTAATTGTGCCTGCTACTTGTATAAATTAATCTAAATTTTTGAGACTGAGAGATAAAAGTGACTACTGCTGAATTTGTACCCTAAATTCCTTGGGTGATGTTAGAAATAGAAACCAGCATTCTGGGGCAACACTAGCCTGGGGAGAAAGCTATGCTCGGGTGGATCTTTGAGAGTCTCCTTTTTGTTATTACCCTATCAATGAAGTCAACGGGTAAAACTCAGAAATACAGGGATTCGTACACCTTCAGAGCGGCCTTTGCATAGCGAATGGCAGTAAGATTTCATTCTGGTAGATTGCTTTCACTCCATCTGAGCTGTTAGACTTTAGTTGTAAGGTGATTTCAAGAGCTATAACAAAAAACAATTAAAACCAAAAAACACTACATTTTCTGACATCTGTGACATGTCCTTCCTATCTTCTAGACCTATGCAAGAAGTAATAAGCTTCTTTACGTTAAAACTGACTATTTCTGGTCAGATCTGGTTGTTGAGTGTTCATTACATAATTCGGTCAGTAAATTAAACTCATAACAAAACCATTCAGGCATTGTTTTCATATTGTTATTCTAGCACTTAACTCGGTCAGAGAAGGAACTTGATGCAGTGTTGTTAGATGAGACTTAAATTGTTCACATGCTCTGTATAACACTAAGGATTTGAGGGAATTGTTTAAATATGGCCAGGTTCCCACCAACACAAAAATATAGCTGTGCATACAGGCATCTGTTTCTACTAGAGGTTTCTGCAGTAGGAAAGGAAACACACCTGGAGGCAGGGGAAAGCTACGCTACTCCAAATACTCTCCAAATTCTCCAATATTACATCTTTACTATTCCACCTCTTAAAATGTAATTCTCCCTACCACTACAAAATTGGTGATCAACTCAATTCTTGGCTCTGAGGTTCTCAACAGGACTTTAATATCTGTTTGGGTGAAGGTGGAGAGAGGCTCAACACTTAGACTCTGTAAACTTGGACTAAAAGGAAAAAAAAATAAAAAAGCCTGAGGGAGCCTGAGTTGTTTCTAGAGTCTTGGTGGATCTTTAGACAACCTGACTGTACCTTTCCTTCTATGCTCAGTGAAGGTAAGTCACTCAGTGAAGGTGATTTTCTTATTTTTCAGTTCCTGCACACGGAGTAATTCTGATCTATTTTAGCCATTATTACCCAACCTCATTTTCAGGCACATTATCATCCGTTTCCTTCATCTTTCACATACTGCCAGCATTCTAATGGCCATCAACTTTTCTCCTCAACACACAACTTAGAAAAACTGCAGATAAGCCTAACTTTCCTGAAAGATGTTTTGAAGAAACCTGTTAGTTCTGTGGAGGTATTTCTATGGAATATTAACATTAAGCCATATTTAATCTCCACGGGACAATATATCAAGGCAGAAAGACTATCATCTCGGTTATGGAAATAGCATAGTGGTGTCATTGCCCTATAACAACCAGTGTAGCAAGAACTATTTATGCCCTGAACTGCAAGAATATGGCTATTTTCTTTCACACACAGAGCAGGTTTATTTGCTAACTCTATACTTTGCTCTCCCAAGTTTAGCATTTTCAGAGCTCATGACTTTCTTGTTCCTGTCTGAACACGTTCTGTCCTTTGCACTAGCTCACCTTTTCTACAAGAAGTATTAACTTCTCCAGTGCCAATTAAGATGTTAATTACTCCAGTACAGCTTTTGTGCGTCTCTGCATTACATCATTTTAGACAGCATTTCAATTTGCTTATTCTTATCTTGTTTGCTTAGACTTTTTGCAACTTCTTCCTCCAGAAAATATGAAATGCTTTACAAGTCATTAAAATGCACCTCCAGTAATTTTCAAGTTGGTAAACCTAACAAAAGAAGTTTAAGTGATTTGTTCAACATGAATCCGTAAGTACAGCAATAGACAAACCCTGGAGATTTAACACCTTCTTCTCTCTCTAACCACAAGATGAAAACACTATTATCTCACTAGCCTGTTCTTACTCTTTCAAGTGAAATTTATTCCACCAATACACAGCTTCTGAAGTCCCATTTCTGAGATAATACATAGATTTTTTCATTAGCTCTTGACAAAATGCTTAATACTACTGTTTCTTTTATCCCACTCCAGGCAAAATAACCAAAAAGGACTAATAACAGGATCCTAACAGCTATGAATCTTTGACATACTCTTCTTCTAGAACAATATAAGAAAACCAACATTTAGGCTGAGATTTTTTCAAAAGCTCTTAAAACTTCCAGAAAGTAAAAAGTCATCTAAACCAAAATCCTAACTTTTGGAGGCTCCTTTTCTGTGGAAAGAATAATTACTTCTACGGTTGTCTTCTTTCCTGCACCCCAGTCTTCTGAAAATGTCTTTAGATGTGAACTATTTTAAATAGGAAAATAATTTCTACTCCTTTTAATCCAGATGCAGAGCAATGTTTCTCTTTTTTAGCAGTACAGCAGGATAAGTTTGTGTCCTTATATACAGAACACCTCTCACCTTCACACATCACTTCTTCCCTTACAATCACATGCTGCACCTGAAAGAAAGAGCTATCTATCTGTGCTGTCAAGATAAATGTTTCCAGTATTTAAATACCAAAATGCTTTTGACTCAGAGGTAAGAGAATTAGTATTGACTTAAAATGAAGACTTCGACACAGATTTCTTTCCCACACTTTATGTTCTAATGCCAAATCTTTGAAACAGTCAGTTCCACTTTGTTTCTGCCAGATGAAGAGCATCTGACTACCAGCTGCATAGAAATTAAGCCCTTGTTTTCATGTAACAGTTTTATTGTTTCCATGTTGTGCTTAGTTAATATGACAGATGTATTATAGCTGAAGTATTATAATGAATTATAACCTTCCAACCTAAACTATTCTGTGATTTTATGATTCTATGAATTATATTAGTTTGAAAACATTTTTTACCAAGTTTGTACTCACATCATTTGCAAGTCAATACAAAAAGGAACACAGCAAGAAAACTGATGTAGTGTATATTCTGTTAGTCTCTTTCTCGTTAGTGTCAGAAATTAATTGCAGCACGCACAAACACTCAGGACAGTTCTACTTCACCCCTATGGTTAGTGAATAAGCCTCAGCAGAAGGTCTCTATGGGACTCTGTCTCACACAAAGATCTCAGACACAGATGAGCTAAATTCCTAAATAAAAGCTAGGGGAAAATACTTAAAATGCAATTCAATCCACAGACCCTATCTGTAACCTCTGCAGGAAGTGTATGCTGAAAAAGAGCTGAATGGGAAAATCAGTTCTGAGAAACACTACTAACGAAGCCTTTTTCCTAAACATTAAGCCTCCATGGCTGGACTCTCCAAAGTATCAAAGTGAACTTTCTGTCCAAAGCCCTTTCAGGGAGAACTGTTGTTTCTGTGATGCGACATCTCTGGTGTCCAAAAAGTAGTATTGTATTATGCCTTTTCTTTCAATTCTGTTGCTAATAGAAACTCATTCCTCTAACCCAGTCATCCATTTTTAGAAAAGTTTCAGAAATACAATGTCTTTGAAAATACTACCGTTAACTCAGATTTGTTTTCAGTTGGCTAACAAGTTCAGAAACTACTAAGTGGTTGGGGTGGGCAGTTGTCTAGCCATGCAGGTGCAACATGCTCATCTAATTTTAATTCCCAGGTTGTAAAATGCTTCCTTTTAGTTGCTTCACCTGGTCCTCAATGCACTGCTTCCTTCATGAGAGACTGCTTTTCCTCCCAGTCAGTGATTTCACAGCACCTCCCTCGCCATTTGAAACACTAAGAATTTTCATTCATGTTCTCAAATGTAGAAGCTGTTTTTCCACCTTACTTGCAGCTTTCCTTTTACTTAGCAATATACTTTGTGCCTGAACCTACAGACTTGAAGGACCTGCAGGCCTTTTCAGTCTCATTCACTGGAATGCCACCTTGTACACCGTACTTGTACCTCGTGTTGCCTGATCTATGATATTTGCATTCTTTTTCAAAGGAGAAAACTGGGAGCTGTTTACTAATGCTCCAAGCTTCTGGTTAGTAAATTTGGACTGCAAGAGAAAAGGTGTTGGAACAATCTATAGGAAAAATGCAAATAAATCAAACAGGTAATGGAAGTTTTTTTGCTGAAAAGGTCCATGTGTTCAGCAGAGGTCTCTCAAGTGACCAAAGTTATAACCTACACATTCTATTATCTGAAAGACTGCCCCAGATTCATTGTTCAGCCGCTGCTCCCAAGAGGTCCAGAAATGTTTCCTTCATTTTCTATTAACCAATTACTCATTTAATCTCCTTCGAAGTCTAAAACTCTCAAGCAAATGGAAGATGGGAATACATAGGATAAAAGAGTTAAATATATGATAGTTTATTATAGCATGGAAATACCAGAAAAATAAAATTATCATCAGGCCAGTTTTCAGCAACTTAGATGTGCATTTTCCTACTTCAGTATCCTGTAAGTTTTGTTATTTGCAAATTTCATGGATACAGATTTGACTGGGGGAACACCTAGGAGGGGGAAGCGAGCAGCTTCAAGTTTGTTTTTTTACTGTGATTACAACATGTTCTAAAGGCCTTTTACTGATCCTCCAGCTTACCTCGTTTTTAATCTCTCATTCATTTTCTTCTAAAAAGCCACAACTTTGTTTTTATGCTCCAATAGCAACACTAATAAATCAATCACTTTAAAAAGCTGTGTGAACTGTACTTGAACACTAATAAAGAAATACACACAGAACCATCAAATTTCACCCTGAATAATAAACCTAATGGTTTTGGTCAATAATGCTAACCCATCACAACATTGGGCGATAGATTTCAAGACAAAAGCATCAGCAAATGTTGCTGATTTTTGTAACAATGACTGATATGAATATCCATAAGGGGCAAAAAGCAAAAATTAAGATACAGTAGATGAGGGGTATTACAAGTAACCATTGCCTAGGATAAATGGGAGGCAGGTAAATGCAAATAATCACTCAGAAAACCAACTCTTTATATATGGATTAAAACCCAGTTCTGATTACTGAAGTTAACATTTATGCTAACTTTCTTAAACAACAAATATTGCAAAGTGTATAGTCTAGTTAATAGGACACAAGTGAAAATCTGAGATTCTTACATCCAATTATGATATAGGCTGGCAAAGGATACAGGCACAATAAATTTATTTGTGCCACAATGGAATATTTCTCACTGGAAATGCTAGTCTGCTAATTTCTCTGATGCTTCCCATTCCATATTTCTATTAACTTCAGAAAAAATATTCAGTGTCCCATTTGTACTGCATTTCTGATGTCTGGAAACTAATTTTCCTATTAGCTGATGTTTTGGGAAATAAACTGTAGCAGCTTAATAATGGATACACCCTCCTTTCTGATGGTTTTGCCTTGAAAGTAGTGATATGTGGCAGAGGGATTTGCCAGATCTAAGGACAGAGTTATCTAAAATCACTCAATATGAATTATTAAATCCAGACCTCCAAGTTTGGTTAGGGCATTCCGAGAACATAGAAACCCTCTCAGCAACTTGGCAGAAGTTTTTAGGACAGTTTCCTAGTGATTTTTGTCTGGGATTTCCGTGCAATATGTATATCTACACATATATATGTATAGACACATATATATTAAGGCATGGCCCAAGGATCTGTCCAGCTTCAGAACTGAGGACAGGTAAGTGGGAAGAGAGTAACACCTCGAACAAGCCTTGACACTCGCGTGTCCACCTTTGGATCCAATTACCCAACGTAGAGGGACAGGTCTCAGCTTTTGTAATACGTGTACTCTCTTCATATAAAAAAAAAAAAAGTAAATTATAATAATCATAAGAAATACATATAATAGATATGCCAGACACATATAAGGATAATTTAAGTGAAAACCTTTGCTTCTTTAACACTTTTAGAACATTTTGTCTTTACATTAACATCATTATAAACCAACAGCTTCAACCCACTTCTTCCCCTTCAATTCCTCAGCACCCCAAAAAGTTATTATCTTTAGTTATCTTGAGCAATTTCCAATACTTATTTTCCTTATTGTTTTAAAGACTTTCCTATTGTTTTAAAGACTTCTAAATAAATTCTAAATCCAATTTCCAATACTTATTTTCCTTATTGTTTTAAAGACTAAAGGGAAGAGAGGATGAAGCACACTTGCATTTCAGATGAAGTTATAGGTTTTACTGTTAATGTATGTGTTATCATTTCAGTATTTTTACTAAAAGCTTGATCAAGTTCTAATGGTGATTGTCTTCAAACAAATAATGTTTTCAGGCCCCGTGTTCCAAATATAAACCCATGCTTCCTATGTGAGCATGACAACATTCTACTAACACCCATCTTTCTGCCCTTTTATTTTCCGTAAAAAAAAAAAAAAAAAAAGGAAAAAAACTATTCACTGAAACAATATTCATCTGTTTAATGCAGCTAGAGTCCTAACATTTTTAGTGACGACAACATCATTTTGTCTCCCTTTCATTTCACTTGCAGAGTCTGGAAGGGGCCCGATCAGAAACACCTCTAGCCAGGCCACTGCTCTGCGGCTGATAAGGACAGAGGCAGCTTTTTGAATGTTTCCAGTCAATCTGGGCTGCGTTGACTGAGGATTCCAGGTAACAGGGATGCATCTGGCAGTGGACATCTTGTCACTGGCTGCAGATCGGCCTTTGCTGGTGGATGGACCTCTTCATCATTGAAGTTTAGCATCTCACAATAATCAGCATTATCCTCCTGTCAACCCCGTGACACTGGGGGAGATCAATGACCCTTTACTGTTAACCTTCTGCTCCTCTGCTGTACATGATTTATTGTGTCTGTGTTATGGGAAGAGGGTGTAGATGCCTTTTAGCCAATCAGAGGGTGGGGATGGAGTTCCCCCGCTATACAATGCGCTGCTGGGTCTGTAAACCAAAGTGTATCAAGCACTGGAGGGCATGAGTTTAAGTTACCAGAGGAAACAAGGAAAGCTTTGTGGCTGAAAAGAAAAACAAAATGTGATTCACAGTTAAGCTGCAGAACCCCTTGCCACAGTCACAGCGGGATTGGGATCGCTCCATGGCAGGAAGGAGAGGGCTTGAGAGACCGGCCGAGCCCAGGGTGGTGGAGGAGGGAGACTCATCCCAGTGCTGCCAGGACTGGGCGCCATGCCAGTTTGCTACCAAGGTGCTTTGGAGGGAGCACCGTGACCCTGCGGCTGAAAACAGGCACAACTGTGGGCGAGGGGGTTCAAACAACAGGTGACCAGTGGCAGGGGAGTTCAAATGGGGGGAGTCGTTGGCAGGGCAGTTCAAACAGTGGGCAACCATTGGCAGGGCAGTTCAAGCAGGAGGGGCTGGTGGTGGGTCCATATCTAATCTTTGATTTTGCAGTTCATAAAATACCAAGGCATGGGGGAAGCATGGAGCTCAAGCATGATGTGTTTTATGTCACAGATTCCATAAAGCAACTATGTTTCCAAAGTTTTCCAGGCTCACATTATGGCAGAAACTTCAGAAGGAGGCACATAAAGGTGACGGGAGACTGACTAGATCTAATATATTTAAAAAATTATAATCATTCCAGTGTACTGCAGTGTTAATTCTGGGTATTTCATTTTTATAATGTAATACAAGTAGGTAAGATACTCCAGACGCTTGTTATACTTTTTTCAGGAAGCATCTGAAAAACTTACATTGTTTCAGAGTGCACCAACAGGAATGTGGAATACCCTGGTAATTTGCCTCATATTTTAAAGTATTTAACACTTTCTGATGAGCTTTTGGTTCTTACGAACCAGGCTGGAGTTTTGTTGTGCCTTTTAAACTGCCTGGCCCTTACACTGACTTTTTCTGCAAAATCAGAGGAAGTTAACTTCATGCTAGAAAAGCGGAGCTGTAGGTGGTAATTACCAAAGGGAAGCATCCATACTTCAGAGCTAATACTTATTCGATACGTGACTGTGCAGCAGTTACTGCAGAATTCTCAATACCTTCCTCAGTTTCTGCAAGCTCGGCAGCCTGACCCCACTGACTTAGATCCTTCAGGATGTTTCCTTATTTCTGCTGTAATTGATGTGCCTGGGACTTGGTCGTAAATTGATATGTAACAGGCAACTGTCCAAACACATGAAACACCTTAAGAAAATGCTCAGATAAGGTATGATTCACTTTGATTCACTCCCTCCTCCTCCCTTCCTTAAGATGTCAGCTGCATTTAAAGGCTCACAAGTGCCTACAAGGACCGAAGTTAAACTTGACAAGCCAACTTCATCTTGGATGTTTGATGATATCTCTGTGCTCTGTACCAACATTAAGTTATAACACAAATTATTTTTATGTAAATGAACAGTAAATTATTTAAGAATAAAGTTCTGGACTAGGCTTTGGACACCAATATGCTGTACAAAATGAAGCTCATTGTTACAGTCATTGCAGAAGTCATTGGGAGAAGGAATTCTCTTAAATACAAAATCTGTTTCTTCTGAAGTTGTAGGGGATGATGAAAATCCTTTAACTAGAAAAAAACCTTTGAAATAGACCTTGAAAAAGAGCACTCTTATAACATCGGTGTATGGGACAAGATACAGGGATAGCAATTAGGACAGAGAGTCCACATATACGAGAGAGAATATTTGAGCCACTTCACTTTGCCTTGTGTGCTGCTCCACCAGGTGTTCTCATGGAACTCACAAACCCAACTGGGATTCTCCTCTTTTTAGCATAAATGTCTCAGGATAAACATCTGTAACTGAGCTTGTTATCTGAACCCCCTTTCTAAACAGTGGAGAGAAATGGGCCCTTCTTAGAAGCAATTTACCTCACCCATTTTAGACATCTGAATCCTAGAAGTGCCTGTTTCTCTGCCCATTAGAAAAGAGAAAAATGGATGAATGGACACCAGGATCTTAGCTAAAGCTGAGTAATACAAGTTTCTGATCCTTATTCCTCTGCACAGCATGTGCCACTCTCTGATGATAAACAAATCCATGAGGCAAACTTTCATCAGCAAATGAAAAATTAGAGAATTTAATTAGAGAATACAAGGATGACTCAACTTCCACTCCAGCTTTCCTCCAGACAGACATGATCTGTTGCAAAAGTCTCATTCCCTTCCTGCCCCTTCATCAGAAAAGTTCTTACTCTCATTAATGTCCTTGTGTTATTGCTTCAAAAAAAGGTTGATCACCATAATTGCATTTCTACACGGAGACTGGATACCTCTCTAAATTGAAGAAGTGCAGAAACAACTGGAAAGAGATTAGACTTATCACTTCCTTTTGAATAAATGGGACTGTTTAAACTACAGCAGCTGGAGGCTTAAAAGCAGAAAAAAATTAAGAGCCCTGCATGAAGAGCTATGATGTAGGAAGAAATTCTTTACGCTGAGGGTGGTGAAGCACTGGAAGGGGTTGCCCAGAGAGGTGGTGGAAGCCCCATCCCTGGAAACATTCAAGCCCAGGTTGGACGGGGCTGTGAGCGACCTGATCTGGGTAATGGTGTCCCTGCTCACTGCAGGGGGTGGGACTAGATGGGCTCTGGGGGTCCCTTCCAACCCAAAACATTCTATGATTCTATACTTCTCATTCCTATGCAAAGTTATTTCACAGGTTGCTGATCCTGCAAGGTCACCAGGGACTGTGTGTTGTTGGTTGGACACTGCTTACAACTACAAGATGGCTGGCTGTAGGACAATTCGGTTGCTTAACTTTCAGATAACTTTCAGTTAAGCAGTGTTTTAATTTTAGACCTGCAAGATAAAGAGTTTAACTTTATGGCTGCAGCAGAAGTTGCTGTCAGTCTTGCTCTCCAAACGCTATGCTTACAGGCAGACGTCTTACAGGCAGTTGCTCCTTCATGCCTTGATCAGCAGCTCTGAACCAGCATGTATGTATCAAATCTGTTGCTAGATCCAGCAACAGTCCCCTTTAGGGGACTTCTAAGCTGCCTTCTGTGAGTGACAATGATAAATTAAAAAAATAAATAAATCAATAAATCTAATGTAAGCATTTAAATGAATGACAAGTGGCCCAATGTGACGAGAGACGCTAGAGTACACAGGTGGAATCTTTCGCTGGCAGTGAACATCACTGCTGTTTCTGAAATGAGCACCTTTAGATCTGATCACAGAGGAAAGAAATACCTGCTTTTTTTTTTTTTTATTGTGTTCATTCAGGAGAATTTTAGGTTTCCTACAGTTTGCAATATAGCAAAAACATTTTTCAGCTCCTTTCATAAAAATGCATAGTTTTAGGTACCAATCTACTCAGTACTTGTAATTGTCCAAAATGGCAGCTGACAGACGAGCACACACTTGTTTCTCAGTGGGGGTATGATATCTGAGCCGAGGCAAACAAAAGTTCCGTTAGGTACAGTGGTCCTTAGGTGACAAGGATCACAAGCATATTATATGAGCCTTATCTTCAGAGCTTTTTCTCTGCCTCCTGGTGTACTTCAGAATTCCACCTGAAAATACTCCCAGCCCATACATTAGCTCAAATTCATCATACTTCAGAAAATGACCTTTTTTCTCTTTTCTATTTTTACATTGTTCTGATTCTTCTAGAAAACTAAAGGCAGAGTGTGTAGAGGTTGAGATGCCCCATGAAAATTCTTGAACCAGAACAGGAATATAAAAGGGAAGAAGTCTGGAAGCAAATGTATGTGAGAGATGGTGTTATCGTGGATTTCAGGTAAGAAAGCCAACTGGCACATTCAGAGAATTCTAGCCTCCAGCTATTTCTCTGTTGAAAGGAGCCAGGATGGCAAGGCTCAGTTTACAGGCTTTTTCTTTCAGAGGTGTGGATGAGCTTCCATTTGGAGTGACCACGCTTCTAACTCTGCTTTCACAAGTGGGTTGTGAAGTTACCTCACTTTGCATAATCTCAGTGATTGCTCCCTTCTTTGTTTGTAAAATAGAAAAGAGGGGAAACTGAGGTAGCTCATTTTTCAGACTTCTTGAATTAAGTGAAAGGAAATAATTTTGGATGCCATAAAAACCCTTGTTATTATGAACACTGTAAAAGCAGACCAGCAAAATGTTTCTGTAAGCTTAAATAAGGAAAAACTTTGGAGGAAGTGATAATAAAAAATTCACAGGGTGAGAAGTACACAATAATGCTGTGCCACCTCTGAAATAACCTTGTTTTACTGCTGCCAGAAGAGAAGCTTTAGCAAAAACTAGTAACTGAGGAATAAGCTTTCATTGGCACTACTCTTGGAAAGATACTAAAACAGTCAGATGCCTTCTGAACTATGTGCTTGTTAGTGTTGAAGATATTCCCTAGTGTAATATTTTTGCTATGTACACACAACTGTGCAGGATCTCTATCCGCAACAGAGGCAGAAATGAATATTAAATATAAATATACCTGCATTTTTTTCAGTCAGATACAGTTAGTTTTATATAGCAGCTTCATTTACAATATTAGTCTGCTGTGCTGAACATTGGTTAAGAATAACGTCTTCTGATGAGTAGAAGGCTACTTATTCTTAAAGCACTGCCAAAACCAGTTTTCCCTAGAAAGTGACACACATAATAAATTCATGGAAGCTGCAAACCTCGTTTCTTCCAATCCATGCCCCTTTTTCAGGAGAGAAAAGAATTATGCATAGCACTGAGTAGCTATCGACCGGCACCACAGCGGTTAGGATAATATGACAACGTTCCTATAATAGGTTTGCGGTTGCAACACTTTTGGTAGCAGCTCCAGTGAAGTTCAGGATCCGTACTGCTAAATGCTTAAATTGCAAGACAGGAAATTCTGATGAGATTCAAGGAAAAAAATTAATGTGAGGATGACGAAACACTGCAAAAAGGTCCTAGAGAGGCTGTGGAATCTCTGTCCTTGGAGATTATAGAACTGCCCAGGACTGAGTAGAGGGGTGTCTTACTTTATGAAAGACTGCAGCAAAACCAAGTGGTTGTACCAACACCCTCTTCCATAATCCAGTATGCAGAACTGATCACTCTAGTAGCCTGTATTATACATAATTATTATTTTATTATCATTAAATGAAAACAGTTTTTTCTCTTTGGCTTAGTATCTCTATTATTTAGATTTGATCTGTTACAGTGCCCTTCAGGTTTAGTTGCAATTTGGGTTCACCACTGTAATCAGAACCCCTATAAATTCTAAATAAACAAAACCTCAATATTAATTTAGTTATATGTGCTGCTCACAACTGACAATATATTCCTGTGATTGCCCTGTAAACTGTCAAAATTTTTCTAGTCAGTCAACTTGATCTGAACAGGGGATTCCCTCACTCTAAATCTTCATATATTTCTGAATGAGAACTAACCACACCTAAGTCCTGTTCTGGAAGAAATAAACTATTTTCACACAACTTATTTTGGAGTTATTGCCATGGTCCCCAATTTATGCATACTTCAAGATGATGTAAACTGTCAGCATGCATTATCACTTGTATTGGATAAACAAATGAGAAAATAATTGGTGTTTTTCTTACTATCCCAGTTATTTTTGTAATATGGGGGAAAGTGCCCACTTCCAATCTTTTTTTAAACAAAAGGTTTAGCTCTTTCTTGATGCCTTTTCTTGATACTCCCTCCATTCCTAGGGAATATCACCCCCCCTGTGTAATTTTCCTAGTTTCACTACCATAAATTGTCCCAAAAGGCTTCATTCTTTATCCAGAGTATTCAGATTCATCTGACTTAGAGTATGTCAGATGCTCTGGCTTAATTCAGATTTCCATGGAAATTGTGCTATTTTCCCTTTAGAGGGCATCGATCCAGCATCCATGAGCAATAGCTGATCTCCTTCCATGAACAGGGTAGTAGATTCAGAGGTTTTAAGGACAAAAGAAGCCATTTTGCTTCATGCTACCCCTTGCCAAAGTAAGCCTACTGACCAGGGCAAATGCCTTTATTTTCCAAATGTTTATTTTTAAATCTCAGCATATTCACTAGGTATATATTGGGCTGGGACTGATTCCCATCCAGAATGCTCATCTCTACATGGTGAGAGAGCTGTCTGACAGAAACAAATGGCTTTGGAGACTTCATCCCCTCAGGTGGAAACAGAAGAACACCAACACTGTCAACAATGAGAAAAAACTAGAACAAATGAAAAAGAAAAGGAATTAATCTGTGAAAGTACAGAAGGGGAAAATGTCTTTGAAAATCCTCAGGCTTTCTATCACTCAAGCTCTTTGCTATTGACACCAATCAAATTTTTTTTATATTTACTCCAAAAGAAAGAATGTGTGTTCTATTGTGTTCTGTGTTGTTCTGCTGCTTATTTATATAGAAGATGTGGGAATTCTTGATTCAGCTGTGAATAGAATAAAACATCAATCAGCAAGCTAAAAACCTTGTAGAAAAAGAAGTGCAAGAGTAGAGAGAAACAGAGAGTAAGTGATAGATAGTGGATAAACAGAGAGTAGAGGAAATCAAGAACAATAATTTGAAGAGTTAAGAATAAGCCTGGGAAAAAAGTTACCGTATAAGACTACAGTGGTACATCTTTAAGTACTTTCTCTGTCTTTTATGGTGTTCATTGTATCTGTTTTTCAAATGCTTCCTGAAATACTTCAGAGAAATATTGTTCTTCAAACAAGGTAACCAAGTGTCTGACTCAGTAACTGAAGCTATTTGGGACACAACTATCCTGCCATTCCTCTGATTGTTTTTGCTATGTAAAGAAGGAACACACACCCGCCCCCCCAAAAAATACACACACCCCCCCCAAAAAAAAACCCCAAACAAAATGAAAACAAAAACATGCCATTTCCTCCTAGAACTTTACTATTTATCAACCATTTTCAGCTCAGGGACTTCCTAACTAAGATGTCATTTCTATGTATATAATATCCCTCCGAATTTCTTTAGCACATTTTTTTCCACTCTGTTTAATGCATGACACTAAACATCCCCTAACATTGTATACCTCTAGCTTTTGGGACGTGCTCTAGTGTCGGCAACAATGACAACCAGAGTCTTCAAATGACTTTACATGACAGAAACTCAACAGTATAGGAATAACCAGCATTATATGCATCATAAGTATCGTAAGCTATAGCAGAGTTCCACAAATTACGGAAGAAATGGAGAATGTGAGTAAGGAACAGTTACTCGCTCTCAAAAACATGGGACCTATCATAGAGAAAACAGAAATACTTTCCCTGTCCCCATATTTCATCATCAGTGCACATCAAATCCCAGTGGCCAACAATATGACAGGGTTCATGAAGTGACCATTGAAGAGAAAGGAAGTTGGGTAGCTATTAAATACTACATTTAAATACAATTAGTAGTCTTAATGCAACCTCTGGCCAAAGAGATCCTTAAACAACAATTACTAATAAGGGAGAAGGTATCAAGAATAAGCCTCATACCTTGTTTCTAATATTGATTCTATATACACATCTAAAACTGCATATGTAACTAGATCTGAAAATTATTTCAGACACCTTTGGTCATAAACATAGTGTGTTAGAAACCCTACATATAGGAGTAGGAAAGAGGAAAAGCAAATGAGAAAAGGGGCAGCAGAAGTAACATGCCTTCCTCAGGAATGCTTACCAAATCTCAATTAATGTTAATATTAAAGTATCTATGTAATATTTGCTTTACTTATGCAAATATGTGTGATTGTTGAAACATATGTACTGCTTGAAAAGTCCCATGGATTACCCAAGAACAAGGACATGTGTCCACTGAATCAACCACTCCAAACACTGGAGTTTAAAGCGCCAGAATTACGATGACAAACATGTTAATTTAACAAGCATAGCATGAGAATAAAGTGAGACCAAAAACTGTCAGAGGCATATTTTGTGGATTAAGTAATGACTAATATAATCCTCATTTCCATGGCATATCTAAACATTGCATAATGTCCTTCATGATGACATTTCTATTATAATAGACACACATGCATACTGCATGACTTACTGGAGAATCACCCAGCCAGCTTTTCAAAGAATAAATAAATTTGGAACTCAGTGTCTGTCATGGATGGAGGAATGCAATTCACTCATAAGAAGAGAAGCAACAATATAATTTATTTATAAAAAACAGTGAGTTAAAGTTCAGCAGTAATTGCAACAGTGTTTAACAAGATTCAAAGACAAGGTATACGAGGTTATTTACAGCACAAAGGGCAGGGTCAGATAAAACTGTCAGGGAGACCCATCTGTTGAGTCCCCTTGAGTTCAGAAAGGACCCCCTTGCTTTCTAAACTCCTTCTCAGAGAGGAGTCTAGGTGCGGCTGGATCCAATCCTAGTCTCAGACTTGGTCAGTGGTTTATGTCTAAAGAATTATATATATATACATATGCACACAATCAATCCTTTATGTCACTTAGCTAAAATTTCACAGTTTAACATGCTTTTAGTCACTTACCAAGGATCTGTCGCAGCAAGGAATCTCTCAGCCTCAAGGAGTAACCTTGAGAGGCGTCCCTACTCAAGGGGAGATCCTGGCACACAGCCCAGTGTCATCCAAGAGACCTCAGCAGGAGCAGGCCCTGGGCTCTCCACTATTTATAGAGTAAGATGATTGGCTTATAGTCATATTTGCGTACCACCTACAGGTGTGTGTTTCTTACTGCTGTGCTGTTATCTGTCTTCCTGGGAAGTCCAGTGGATACGGGCATCGCAACTCCCACTGGTGGCCATGGCATCAGCAGGGGACAGCAGGGGAAGAGCACACTGCCACAGTGTCACACTAGCATCTTAACCACTGAACCTTTCTTCCTTTAGAGACAGAGCTTTGGGGAAAGTATAAAAAATAGCCTTCTGGAGCCCTTATCAGATTTCTCTCCAGCATGAAAGTAACGTACAGCTGCAGACCAATTAGGCTGAAAAGTTCCCATATGTTACCCAAAACAGAACCCACTTCAGTCACTAAACAAATCCAATTACTTAAAAACTCCCAGGATCTTAAATTGCAATCATCTATATCCAGGGATCTCTTAAACCACATTAAATCTGAGATCTTTAAACACTGCACATCACTTCCAAATGTCAGCCATTTTTCTGCAAGCTGTAAATACTTCAGGTGAAGTTCAACTGCCCAAATTCACCAGCAGCTGCTTCCAGTCAGCCATAATGCAAATCAGGTTTAAATCTCACTTGACTGGATAGTTATTCTACATAGCTCTCACCAAAGCAGCTGAAGACAACTTAGTAAATTTATCCCAGATATTCCAAGTAACTTAATGGCTCAGCACATTTTCATTGTCTTCCATCAGTAGTAATGGCAAAGTGAAAGCAGTTCAGTTTACAAACTCACTTTTCTTGGCCTGAAACCGAGGGTTGAAATGCAATGAGTCTGGCTGCTTGGTGTTGTCTTGTTTTCTGTCACACTTTCCAATCTTTTGAGGCCATATGTGTGGAGTAGTGCTGGGATGGAAAGGAACACCCTCAACCACACTGACCAACTCCAAGCTGAGTGGTGAAGGAAAGCAGTAGACCAGATCACTCACCACTTCACTGTATCAGATGAGAAAGTGGCTGCATGAAGCTTTGAAGGACAATGTGTGAGTGCGTGTATCAGTAGCATCAAGGCCACAATTTAGGGTTCTATCTCAAAACTTTTAATAGTCCTGGCATCTTAGAGTAGAAGCCAACATGTCATACAGCTGGCATTCAGTTCTTGTTCTGAGGTCTGACAGAGAATTTTTTCTTTCAAAAAGTAAACACAGTTCCGAGCTGTCGTTAGAAAGCACTGGCTTTCTAAGATGATTGCTTTTATGAAGCAAAACCCACATTCACGCAGTCTGGGATTCTAGGAAACCATTGCCTGTTTTGATTCACGGCTCCTTGGGCCAAAAGAGAAAGCAATTTATGTTATACTGTTGCTTTATATGTGGAAACGGTAGAGTTTCTTGGTCTTTTTTCACCCAAAACAGCTGGGAAAAATTGATCTTGTTGAAACTTTGCTCTCAAAAGAAAATGTCTATGAAGACACAACTTTAAGCAATATAAAGAGCTTAGTTTCCAAATAACCTTTCAAAATCAAAATTGTTGGCTGAATTAACCTGAATTTTTACTTCATTCCTTGTTTGCTAAAATACTTCTCATATAAAGTAGGAAGACAAGAAAGTGTAAGTTGTGGATTTTGCTACTCTTTCACTCTCCTTCACTTCATTCTTTAGTTCCTGCATATTTTTTTTTTTTTTTTGTGGGGCAGGACATGGTGGTGGTGGGCCATCAGGAAAGTCTGTGGTTCCTAGATAAAATAAAATGGAAAACTAAAAAAAATGTGAAAGAAACAGGAGGATGTCATCAGGGAAGAAATTTTAGCGAGTTATGCTGGTTTTCATGTAGATTTGTGTAATGACTTCCACTCAAAGACAACCTTGGTGGGAATTGATAGACCTGAAGTCTAACCATCACTTTTTGCCATTCAGCTTTAGGGCCTGAGACAAGCTAAATCCTCCTTATCTGCTTTTTCTTCCTTCTTCCTTTATAGTTCAAAGTCTCTAAAGAAGGGATTGCCTTTGTTCATCTTCCTTCCTTCTAGCCATTTAAATGTTTGTCACTTGGATTCCCTTTCTAGGTAATTGTGAGAGAAGGTTTTTTCCGAGGACAGTTTGTCATTGCCTCACGTAGGATCAGATTAATTGCTATCCTCAAGTGACTAGAGAGAGACTCTAGAAGACAAGCACAATCTGTACACTCACCCATTTAACAGCTAAAAAGAGAAGAATTGCACTCTTGCAGGGTACAGCATTTACCAAGGGGAAGACCCTGTCTAGAACTGCTAATTAGAGCACTAATACAAATTCATGATATACAATATACCACTGCCCAAGGGCTGGAGTGGGTCAGGCAAAGAATGGAAGAGTACCTGGTGCTTCCTCAGAACATATAGTAGCTGGAGAAAAGGGGGTACTGTGTCAGTTCCTTTGGCTAAACCTGCTGTTCCACTGGCTGATTTAATTCGTTAAGGAGTTCCAATGCCTGCTGAATTCACACTGTGACCCAGATGTCCTTACTCTACAGACATGGGTGACACACAACTTTCCTGGCTTCCTGTGACTCACACTCCATTTCCCTGTATGAAAACACAACTAACAAGGCACAATGGCCTTGAAATCCTCTGTAACAGTCATTCATAAACTTTTATTCTCATTTACAGCGCACTTTAACAAACAGCATGGCAAGAACAGTGGGGGAAGGAACCAGCCCACCAATACACCCAGGCAGAAAACAATAATGAGTCTCCTTTCTCTCTCATTATTGCTCTCATAGGAAATCAGTCCTTCTTTCTGACTTGCCCTTGGAGTGATGGGGAATATGCTGAAGCAGTTGTAGAGTAGCCTAATTACTTATCACAAATCTTTTAAATGAGTTTATACTCATTAATGTGGCATCTGGGAATTGAGCATTAAACCATCAATGACCTTTTTTGCTAATCAAAGGCCTCAAGGCTTGTTGTTTGGAGGGTATTTCTCATACAGAGCTTTACCTCTCTACATCTGGCTAATCAGACAGGTCAGCTTTTTCTTGCTGAAATTGAAAATGCTAGAAGTAAACCTGCAGAGGTTTTTATTTAGAAGATAGACGGGCATACAGACAAGGCTGCTGCTTCATTCTGCTGGTATGCTTTGCCATAAATGAGCCCCCTATCCTGGTGTCAGCCAGGCTGGAGCTGGTTTTG
>KL254443.1:1162-28566 GCA_000699545.1 Podiceps cristatus | reverse complement strand
TCCATGGTCTGAAAGGTCTCTTCCGACCTGACCTGAACGATTCTGTGATTCTATCTAAATCAAGAGTTAAAACCAAAAACCCCTTTAATTTATGGTTTTAGTATTTAATTTATTCAGTTTACATGCTGACATCAGACTTTCAGAGTGTTCAGTCCCTCTGGCAGCAAGAGAGGGGTGCATTGGGAGTGGTGGTGGTATCTCCATCACGGCAGAGGATGAGTTGGACAGAAATCTGGTGGAAATCCTGTGGCACCAGTTGGTCCTGCCCCTGGGAAAAGTCTCTCTGGCTGCGTTTTCTTGTACCGTGGCATCTGCAGCCCCTCGCTTTGCTCCGCCACCCTCGCTGGGATGGGCTTTGGGAAGCACATCTGCAAACAACAAATCTTTCCTAGGTTTGTAGTCCAATTTGCCAATGACATAAAGATTCTCTCTTCAGCAAGAAATATATTTATAAAGTTTGAAAGGATTAGCTAGGCATCTTTTAGCAATTCAATAAGTATTTTATGATCAATTTTAGCTAACACCAGCATTTCTGCAGGCAATTGGTCTCTGGTTTTGACAGTACTTTAGCTGGATTTCACTGATGTGAATGGGAGCTGAAGGGTCTCGCCACCTGACAGGGATTAGATTGCTGAAAACAGCAATCAATTTCTGAAAACTACAACTTCTGATAAAATTCCCAAAGCATAAGCAGCAATGTATTAAGCCTGTATAAATCAGGAAAGTTCCACTACGTTTAGCAAAGCTAGTTTACATCACTGGAGGTGTCATTTTTTTCAGATGCTTTTGAGAAAACAGCAAAAGGGGGTTTTGTGTGTGCCTTTTGAATTACCAGCAAAATACGGCAACCATGAAGAAAAATGCAAAATGATCCAGAAAGTCTCCCTGATTCATTCTGGTGAAAAGTAGCTCTTATCAACATTGAATTAAACACATTTCCAAACTCCCACCTAATTTAAATAGGATTCACTTCTTACAGGTCAGGGTGCCCGTGAAGATTCCTCATGCCATTTTTTTTTTTTTAAAAAAAAAAAAAAAAAAAAAAATCGCTGCTTGATTGTATTTTAAGATTAGAGTCTGCATTGCCAAAGCTCTTGCTCCCCATGGCCTGTGAGATGGTGCTGATGTTTAACTGCAGTGGGAGCTGGCAGTGCTCGCTCACTCCTAAAGCTTCACCCACGCGTAGCTCATCGTTTGGGACTGTAGGAGGCAGAAGTGAAATCTAATCAACGAATTACCACCAAATGCAGCGGTTTTAGTGACATGAACAGAAATATGTATTACTGCACCAGTGCCTGTGGTGTTGCCTCCGTATGCTATGGGTAAATCCCTGTGTTTGGTGCTTATGCTTCCCCTTCTGGAGATTCCCGAGTCGGTCCCCAGTGTTTTGGTCGCGATGGCAGCCGCTGCCAACGACCGCAGGGAATTTTCATCTGAATCAGGTACAAGATACCTAAATCTGCATCATGTGGGATGCACTAGCCTGGGCATTTGTAGCTGCATAAAAATAGGCTTTTAAAATGTTTTGCTATTTGCTTCCCTACAAATAATCTGTATTTCTGGTGGTATCAAAGATGCTCTTTTGGCTTTTTAATTTTTTTGGCTTTTTGGATATTTGAACAGTGTGTGTGTTGCATTGGTAGTTCAGCTTCCTCTCTGAAGGAACAGTGTTTCAGCAACCCACACATACTAAAAAAACTTAACTATTCCTTTTGTAGCTGTCAGAGACTGCACATGGTACATGGTGTCCAAACCAAAGAGATTATTTTTCTTATGGAAGGCTCTTTAGGAAGTAATTCTGATGGGTTATTCAACAAAGTACTTTCTATTAGTGTAGGTGATGTTTCATCTTTGCAGAGTGAGTCTTTCTGAGTGCAAACTATATGAACTGCTCAGGGTATTGTTTCTTTTAAGAGAAAGATAAAGCAACAGCGACAAGAAAAAAATCAAAACAACTAAAAGGTAATGCAGCAGAAGAAACAGACACTGTTAGCTCATCCTAAGCATTTTTGTGCATGAGATATAACACAGTTCAACTTTTAAATCAAGTCAGCTCATACAATTTCATGGTGGCCAAATAGGAGAGTATTTTCCTGCAGTGTGGAAGATTAAGAGTGGGTAAATGGCAGTCTGTTCCCTTCCAGAAAAAAGAGAAAAAATAAGAAGTGATTGTTTTTCCAGTCAGGGGCAGATCTGTGGTTTTCTTTTGTGCTTCCTATCTTTTTCCTTGAAAAAGCAAGAGGAGGTTTGGCTCAGGTTTGAGTGCTCTGTCTCGTCGGGGAGTTTGGAGGGTTCCTTGGTCCTGTGCTCTGTCTGGGAAGACTCTTAAGAAATTCATTACTATGGGAGGGGGGGGAAAAAGCATATTTGCCTCCACGGCACAGCTTGTGTGCTCCCCCCTGGGAGGGACGGCACTGATTTATGAGCACTGCCGGGCTGCAGAGGCAGGGGGAGCGAGGCATGTCAGGACCAGGGAGCTGATGTTTCCCTTTCTCCTTAAATACTGTCTGGTTTTGCATTTGGATTGTTTTCTGTCAGAAACCAAAGAATGAGTGATTCTTGCAATGACAAGTTCAATAAATATGAAATATCGGTTTCCTTTCCAGCCTTGAACAAATACTTAGAAACTAACTTCAGTCAAGCCAGAGTGGGAAAGTGTCTTTTCAAAGACAGGCAATATTAAAGTATATTTCCTGAATGACAAAACTCTTTATGATAGCGGCAATTACGGTTCAACCTAAGGGCTAGTTTGAATTTAACTCTTGTTTTTGATACACAGAAATATAATGCTTTGTGTGAAGAGATACAGAGAATTCTGATTTTTACCTCCTGGTTTTCTGGCCTGTTTCATGGCTGGTGGGGGTATTCAATGGCACTTCCCGGACCAAGGGACAACACGTCTGCCCACTTCCCTACCACTCTGTTTGGCAGATGAGATGTTGTGTTCACCTCGCTCCTGCTACCAGTGAAATACTCTCCAAGAAACAGCTGATTTGTTTTTGGGGGCAATATTCGTGCTTCCTCCCACCGCTATGAATGCAGGCTCGGGATTCAGTGGCAGCTCAGGCTTCTCCTTGCTTCATCCCCCTCTGCTCCTGGCTGGTCTCCCAGCTTGGCCCCATGAGCCTTGGACTAGTTTTCTTGGTTCATTATCCTTTACATTCAGATTTCCATCACTTAAAAGCTCATGGAATATCTCTTTTAAAACTTTAACCTGAATGCGTTCAGATTACCATATCAACAGCTTAACCATCCCTTGATAACATAAAGGCGTGTTGTGGTTTAACCGCAACCGGCAACTCAGCCCCACGCAGCCGCTCGCTCGCTCCCCCCCGGTGGGATGGGGGAGAGAATCGGGAGGGTAAAAGCGAGAAAACTCGAGGGCCGAGACAAAGACAGTTTGACCGGAACAGCAAAAGCCGCGCGCGCAAGCAAAGCAAACCCAGGAGTCCGTTCCCCGCCGCCCGGGCAGGCGGGCGTGCAGCCACCCCCAGGAAAGCCGGGCTCCATCACGCGGAGCGGGGACTGGGGAAGACAAACGCCGTCCCTCCCGACGTCCCCCCTTCCTTCTCCCCCAGCTCTCTGTGCTCAAACCCCAAACGCAGCCCCGTACCAGCTGCTGGGAAGGCGATTAACGCTGTCCCAGCCAAAACCAGCAGCACAAGGTGTGATGCAGATGTTGGCTCTTAACAGGCGCTACAGGGAGTTTGCCACGGTGGCGTTGGGCGTGAGAGCACGGCTCAGCCAGGGACACTGGCGGCAACACAGGAGCCGGTAGCCAGTCTGTGCTAACGGTGGCCAGGGAGGTGGCCTCTGCCTTTCAGGCACAAGCAAAACCAACTGCTCTCAGCTTAATGCAATAGTTTTAGTGTGGTTTCAAGGAAGTCTTGGAATTCCACACATAATTTCTTTGGAGTTGGTTCTCTGATTGGGTGTCACTTTAACATCTTCGAGGAAAAATATTTTTTCTTCCCTGCTAAGCAAAAATACTTCAGCTGCTAAGGAACTCCTGGTATTCAGGAGAAAACAGCTTGTCTGTGGAGTAGAGCAGAATGTCTCTTCCTCTGTTGCCTCAAATTCCCTTAAACATTAAGAAAAGGGATCAGAAAAGGATGCTTTGAGAATATTTCCTGAATCCCTGGCTATAAGGGTGAACGCCATTTGTTCCACGTTCTTTTGGATTTAGTAAGAATGAAAAATTGTTCACAAATCACAAAATAGCGTAACCGAGTTGCAAGACTAGATATTAAAACCAGAGTCATGCAGAGATCTACAGGCACATTTATTTTACATATCTAAGTAATTTCTCTTTCTAGAGGCATTTTTTAAAGAGGGGAATTTATAGTGACACGGACAACAGCCCGGCTCGAGGTTCAGGGTACCGAAGCCTGCCCAAACGGCTGCGCCGCCTTCAATGGCTGCTGGCACGAAAGGCTGGGGAGAATCTTTCAGTGCCGTGTTTTGCTGGGTAACATGTGCTCTGTTTGTGCAGCCGCATCGAGGATTTGTTAAACTTTATGATAATGCTTCTTTAATTTTATTTTTTTGGACAGGCAGAATTAATTCTCATGGTTTATGGAAATGTTTTTATCATTTCACTGTTATTCTGCATTAGGATCAGTTATGTATTTTGATCCATGTGTGGTGCCTGCAATTAATTCTGATGAGGAATTATTGCTGTTTATCCAACAAACATTTGAAATTTGAGGGCTGTGGATGGGGGACTTAGTAGTAGCAATGATTTAATTTCTTATTCCAATATGATGTCTTGATACGATGGTGCTAAGTGCAGCAGAAATACTTGTTATTGTGATTAAAACAGGGAAAAATAGTGGGAAGAAATGATGCGAGAGGGAAATGCTCTGACCATTTTCCTGATCTGAGATGAGAACATTCCCGAGCATCAGCTCTGCAGAGCTGCCTGACAAAATGAAGTTTCTGTGGTCATTCCAGCTTTTGAATGTGCTCCCTGTTTGACTGTATTGTCACCCATTTTTGTACATCACCCTATCCATGTCTTCTTTTTTAAGTGTAATTGTTACTATGGAGACAGGAAAATAGTTCATGAGGGGGAACTTTGCAGCGTGGATGGGGCATAGCAACAAATTGGTTTATGGAGTGGTTGGAAAATTATATGTTGGCTAGTGGGTAAATAGGTCTTTTACGTAAGAGCGATATATTTGCACTAGAATAGGATGCCTGTTTTGTTTCTTCTTTTGGAGATTTGTTAGTGCCTGAAGAAGAGAGAAACAAGCAGCCTTAATTGAGGACCTTAGAGAATAACAGCATTAGAAATGGCCCTCCCAAATATTGCACTTTTTACAGAAAGTAATATTCTATATTTCTGTGAGATTTTATTGATATCAGCTGCATTTATTGTAATCCTTGTAACGTATTCGTTTACTGGTGTATGAGTTTGTAGAAGGAGAAATGTCCCCAAAACCGGAATAGTTTCATGCAAGATTAAAAATGAACACAAATAATATGGTCCTTATCAGACTAAGAGGAGTGAACAGGTGCATGAGGGATCTCATCAGAAGCCAAACCTGCATTTTCATTTCTGATTCTGCTTCGATTGCAGGGTTTTGTCCATGGGAGGGATAAATGCATGGGATCAGGCTCACACAGTCAGGCACACATTCACGTGCCATTACTAAAGTGAATTCAAATTTTAATTATAGGGGCTAAAAGGGAGGTATGATTATATTAACAACAAAAAAAAATCTAAAACTTTTAGCTCAAAGAAAATGTGTTTATTTGAACCCAAGCTTTTTTATTTCCGGTTGTACCATAACTCAAAACTGCGTACTGTGTTTTATTCTTTGTCTTCTGCACTGATAGGGTTATCAATGTTAGGTTGGCTTGATGATGGATAAAGAGGAGCAAGATTGAGGTGATGTATTTTGAATTGTTCTATTTTTTAGTGGTATTGATCTTGGGGTATGTAATGGCCCTTTGACCTTTCCTTGTCAGGCTATGTTTAGGACGGGTTGTTTATAGAATTGCCGAAGAAAAGCTAACCTGAGATAAGTATTTCAGGATGTTTGATGTTCTGCAGATGTTAGCCCTTCAATGTGAGCTCTGAATTCCTAATGGTCAATGTTTTCTGGACAATCTCCAAATATTAGACTTCCAGTTTCAGCTTAGCAGGTCGGTGTGTTTGCCGCGTGAGCTGCGTGCGTAACAGCAAGTCAACCATGAAGAAGTCACTGGACACCACTCCAATTCCCAGCACCCTCCCTGGCACAGCTCTGGCCTCTGCCAACCGGTGCCTCCCCACGCGATGTCCCATGGCTTTAAGCCCCAAATCGTGCTGTGCTTCAGGACAGCACACACCTGGGGCTGTTAATAAATGCAGTGGGCGTGAGAACAACCTATTTAGGAAGAGAATGGGGAGGACAGCCAGGTATATATGAGCTGTATCACTTGCCAGAAGGCTCAAAGAGGAGACCATGGCCTGTTTAGTTTCTAGTGTAGCCATAGCTTTATAGATTGCTTCTCCGAAGAGTTACTAAACATTTATTCACAAATATATTCACAATACATTAATGTAATTAGCAGCATTCTATTTTTGTCTCGTATCGCTGTGAGACCTAGAGTGAGGTGCGACCAACAGGCACTGGCTCTATGATATGCTTATCTTTCCTTCACCCTGAAGAGGACCTCATGGCCTCAAGCTTTACACAGCTTTGGATGGGGATCTGCGGTTATGTGAGAGTTTTCTGGCTTTTCCTGTTCTTGCTTCTCTGATACCTCAAGGGAAAGCAGTGGAAGAAAATACATTTTTTTTTTTTTTTCTACAAGCTCTTTTTGCTGCATCCTCAGGTGTCTCTGGGGCTATTTCTGGGCAGCAGCCCTGAAGCATGTGGTGCAGCAGCCAGCTGGGGAAGGGACAGGTGATTTGTGCACAAATAGGCAAACAAATCCTCAAAAGCAGTGGCACGTCATGATGAATCCAACAAATTCTCACAGGGAATGGTGGCACTGGCTGTGTAGCAGGTTTATGCTGTCAAGTGTTAGGAAGGAAAACACATAAAATAGTGACCACTTGTAAAAATTTTGGCATGAAGGCACGTTGTGGCGTGCGTGAGGAGAAAACACACATATGGTTTTGATTAGCACAGAGAAGACCACCAGAAGGCATGGTTTGCAATGACAAACATCAAAAGCAAGGGAAAGTATCAGCATGAACTCTACAAAAACTCTGGGGATTTTCTTGCAGTGGGAAGAGGAGCGCTTGTGAGCAGTGACGTTGCGAGATGGGGGTGAAATTGCCTGAAGTGACTTCACGTAAAGTATTCAGAAAGTTGGCTTCTTCTGCTGCTAACCAGGGTGATTAGAGAGCTTCATGCGCTGGTGGACGGAGCTCCAGATGAAGCGGGCAGTGAGTAAGCTGGTTAGCACTTTGGTGGGCCATGTTGCTTCTCTGAGCATAGAGAAAGTCTTGATGATGCTGGTGGGTCTAAAGCTGCTTGATGGATCAAGTCTCCATTAAATTTAATGAGAATTTGCCATCCAAAGCCTTTTTATAGTTTTGCAAATCTCACCCCAGCTTGCTGCGACATCTCCAGCACATCTGATGGGCTTTGGGGATTGCCAACAGTCAGGGTGCTGAGGGGGTTTAGTTGAGGTTCACGTCAACGCTGGACAGCTTTGCTTAATTTGATACAGCAAAATTTACGGGATTTCTTATTATGGACCTAATCTTGCTTCTTGTACAGTGAAGGGTGTCAAACGATGTCTTCAGACTGTGTTCTGTCTTACATGTTTTGGTTTTTTGTTTGGAATCTTGTTTCTTCATGTGAACTTAAAATTAGTAAAGAGAGGAGTGTTTTTCTTACCTTTGTCTTTATTTTGTAATAATACTGCAACTGAGAAAACTGACCTCTGCTTCCCCAGTGAGTAATTACGTGACCACTTATTATGTGCTCTAGAGGGTCCTTTCCTCCTTGGGAAGGAGTGAGGAAACGCTGAAAGTGGTAAAAACTGGAAATGTAGGGGGAGGGCTGGAAACTGGAAACTGGAAACTGGGGAGTTTATTTTGTAATAATACTGCAACTGAGAAAACTGACCTCTGCTTCCCCAGTGAGTAATTACGTGACCACTTATTATGTGCTCTAGAGGGTCCTTTCCTCCTTGGGAAGGAGTGAGGAAACGCTGAAAGTGGTAAAAACTGGAAATGTAGGGGGGTTGTGACTGGGGAGGGCTCTGCCCTGGCTCTCACGCTGGGCACACAGGATGCTGCTGCTCTAAATCTCCAAGGGAAGAAACAAAACCTCAGAGGTAATTTTGGTTCTGGCTTATTCAGGTTTTCATGGGTTCCTGTTTGCTGGACGCCTGGTAAGTGGGGTCATGCACTTGATTTCTTTTTCTTCTGAAATTTCCTTTTTCTATGGCCAGAAAAGACTGATTCATACAAAAATCTCTGCATATAAATCCAAAAATCCTTTTCTCTGCGTCTGAAGGTGCTATAAATCTGTGCAAAGATCTAGACACCAAGAGCCTAGCTATGTTCTCCATCCCTGCATTGATCTATTTTGTCTTTCAAAAAGATAATCGATCAAACCAGAGTATTATGAGGTGGATTTAAGAGGGAAGAAGCTGGCAGTCTCAGACTAGAGTGATATTGCAAAAATCAGAGTTTGACTCCATGGTGCTTCAAATGAAGAGTTATGAAAGAACTGAAATTACATTGGAAAAACGATGAATTTGAATTTTTCCGGCACAGTCCTTACCTCTTTCAAGAAAGCGGGAGCCCTAAGGAAGAAGGGTGCAAAGCAATCTGCCTGCTTAAGGGGCTGTATGAGGCTGGACACAGCTTGTCGGCTTGCGAAGGTGCACGGCTCCTCTACACCCCAAAAAGCCAGGAAGGTCTTTATAAAACTCTCCTTGCAGAGACGCTGACTGGGCCCAGGGCTGTGCCCAGCTGTTTGGTTGATTGAGGAAAACAGTCAATATTTACAAACAAAAGCTGCAAGGGCATTATCAAGGGGCTATTAAAATGTGTATATTCCTAATACGCTGCAGATTGTAGATTTCTTGCAATTTCTGTTTTCTAATGAATGTTTGTAGCCTGAAGCAGCAGCAAAAAAATTATGTGGTCCATTCTTTGACCATGGGCCATTTCTGTGCAATAAAACTGACCCAACAGTAAAAATGCTGTCGTTTTTCCATCAGGATCACGTCCCTCGGGCTGTGCCAGCGGTGCAAGAGGCAGAGGGGGACCAGGCTCCGTGGTGTCCCATGGGACACTCGGCTTTGCTGCGTGGAGGATGCACCCAGGGCATACGAGGCCAGGAGCTGCTGGGAGGGGAGCGCGGCCGTGCCCAGGCCCGGCGAGGTGTGCTGCGGGGCTGGGCTCTCCCGGGCTCCCCGGCAAGAGGCAGGAGGACCAAGGGCTTTGAATACCCACGGGCAATAGGATCTCTCCTCCAGCGGTCACCACTGCCCCGGGGAAGGGCCTTTCAGCGCGGATCCTGTTGCAGATTCAAGCGAGACGAGGGATGTCGAAGGCAGAAGGACCTTACCCAAGCCTGGCCCCCGTCCCGGTGAGCGCTGCAGCCGCCTGCACCTCGTGTCGGTCCCCTCGCAGCAGACCCCTGCGATTTCCGAGCCACGGGCACTGGTGCTCAGCTCCCTATCCATTCTGGCTGAAATACTGCCCTGCTAACCGTGCTTTTCATCTGCTTTTTATGAATTGACTGTTTTAGCATCACAGAGTTCCTTGACCTTAACAAATGGAAGGAATGACTCCTTGTTTTCAGAGGTAATAGTAAATAGGATTTGAGGCTGTTATTGAATTGTCTGCAGCTCTGTGCACAGTCGTAGCAGAGTTTCGTGAAATCCGAGATGAGTCCTGGTGCTTTAATTAGAGCAGAAAGAAACTGAATTGTTTTTAATGCATATCGATATTGAGACTTCACGACGCTGGGCAGAACAGCTGTTAGACAGTGATTTGCCAAAATACTTACATTTAATTTGGATAGTTGGTGAACTGTAGTATTTGCCAAATCATGAACAAGACAGACACTTGCTCCAATTATACGGTCTTATTTGCCACAGCAATCGCTTTGGGGTCAAAGAGCTACGATGTAAATTGAAAGTAGAGCACCGCGGGTAAGTGACTTAAACTGCGCTTCCTTCCGCCACGGCTCTGCTGCAGGACGTATTGTGTGGAAGCGCCGAAAGGAAAATGGTGCGAAATCTTAACACCGCTCGAGCAGGGTAGTACCAAAAATGCTAAGACATGTTTATTCATGACTTTCGGTGCAACAAACGTCATATAATTGAAACGGCTGAGGGGTCACCAGATTCATACGAAGCACCATGCCTTCAGAGAGCCTCTTCTGTAGAAACAGAGCAGTGTAATCAACAGCCGAGTAATAGGGGCGAAGGAAAGGCAATTACTTCGCATAACTTAGCGTTCAGTTTTTATTAACTGGTGGGGAGCAGTTAACAAATGATCCTATATTTTTTCACACCAGGAGACCAGCAGGTCCAGCGCTGCAGGAGCTTTTGCTCTGGCCCCAAAGGAAAGGTGTGTGGCTGGGTGAAACCAGAGCAGCAGCAAATGATTTTTTAAAAAAGTGCTTTTTGGGGACTCTTTCATGGATCTTCCTTCTCCTCAGTAGCTCTCGCCCGTTCACTTCCATTTTGGCTTCTACCACCCAAGCCAACAAGGTAGCTGGTGAACCAGCCAAGGATTTCTTGTGAATTCCTGGCTTGGAGAAAACTGCCGCTCATGCTCTCGGTCGGTTGTTATAAAGCTACCTGCAGAGTAGGGGGCTTAGCGACAACATCAGAAGTGAAGCTTTCCAACTCCTTTGTAAATTTTTTGGCTGAATCAAAGTTTTCCCCAGGCTTGAGCAAATCTGTTTGGGAGAGGGGGCGAAGTGCTTTATTTTCCATGAGGACTTTTTTGTTTTGCCTTTAAAGCACAATTACAAAGTAATTTTTTGTGATGTTTGTCCTAATGAATTCCAAGCATGCTGTGTTTGAAAGCTGCAAATTGCTGAATAAACTGCCAGATAATAGAATTTAGTGCGTGTTTTTAATTTGATACCACTGCCCACAGCGTTGTAAAATGTTATTGTGACAGAGTGCTCATAGCAGTGTGCTTCCATCATTATGTACCTTCATTTAGAGATTTCTAAGACAGCATTATTAGTGATAATATCATCCCGGTCTGTACCATGGCAGTCCAGGCAACGCTTTCCTCTGAAGTGCTGATAATGGGCTACATGCAATTTACTCTTGTGTTAAAGTGATAGATGAGTTTTAAGACTAGTGGATACCATAAATTTTCCTTTAAAATATACTAAGAAAATTAAAAATTGATCTTATTTTCATGGGAGGAAAATATTTACTCAAATGTTTATCTAAAAATAACAGTATTAATTCCTTAGTGTCACAGGAGGCTGCAAGCGTTTTTTTGGGGGGGTTAACTAGCATTCTTTGAGCATCTCCAAACTTTTACACCCCTTCAATGAAAACGCAGTTAATTATGTTGGTTTGGGAAGCACATGCCACTTTTAGGACTGTGTTGGCTGCCCGTGGCCAAGGCCGGCAGGAGATGCTCTTGTCCAGGAAGCACTCTGCGTCTTGATCTCTCACAGTCCAGCACAGCTTCCCCACTGCAGATGAGCTCCGACGGAGCTGGTAACACGGCAGGTGAGCTGTGCAGCTCGCCACTTCGATGCAAATTTCCCAAGAATAAACCCTGTTCAAGATCAGTGCAGAATCTGGCTCAACAAATGCACACCGAGAGCATCTTCAAGTCGCTCTGCAGAGCTTCCTTCAGGGGCGGGCAGGGAGAGGCTGTGGCTGGAGAGCGAGTGAGCGGGGTTTCATTTGCCTTAGCAGCAATAAGCTGTCACTTCTCTGCTCTGCTTCAAGCTTCCCCACGACTAACCATGTGGAAAGGATCTATGTTCCCTTAAAATGACTATAGCTACAACAGTGGCTGTATAAAAATGCTATTTCCTTATTGAGCAGACTTGCTCGGCTTAGGGCTCTGGTTGGTTGGACTTACCTCAGTGCATTTCATTTTTCTTTCCCTGTGTTTTACTCTGTAGGTTCTGCAGAGTGTTTTATAGAGACTTTGTGCGGGGAGGAGCAGACCTGCACTTTCCAGAGGAACGTCTGTAATCCTGTAATGCTTCTGGTCTCAACAATCCTATTAAAAACATCACAAAGATCCTTTGAAAAAATCTGTACTTTAAATATCTCAACACCATGGATGATCAAGGTGGCGAGTCACCCTTGAAAACCCACATACAGTGTTTTTGTGTTTTTAATGAGAACTGTCCTGCATGTCTCTGTGAGCTTCCAGCGAAGCTGGATGTTGGCACGTTCCCGTCATGGTAAGACTTCACAGCTGAAGTGAAGACCAAAAGCCAAGTTCTTACCCGCTGCAATGTACTAAAATTTCTTTTCTGAAGGAGACACTGCAATGCTTGTGGGTTTCTGGATGGTGTTGTGAGACACCGTTGCAAGAAACTGTGTGGGTTACCAGCTCTGCTGTGCTCCAAATAAAGGTGAGTGGGTCTGGGTAGGATGGGGGGCTCTCGGGGGTTGTGGGGAAGAAGAGATCAGGACTTTGGCATGGTGCACGGGGCAGCTGGGGGACCACAAAGCTCCCATAGGTGAAGAACACAAGCTAGAGACAGACGAGGTCCCAACATGGCTACTAAGGAGGAGTAAAATCCTTTCAGGTCGTTTGACAGCAGATTTTCCTCTTGCCTCAAGCTCTTGCACGCAGCATAAAGTGCAAGAAAGGTGGTGGCACGCTCCCGGGCTCCCTAGGACCAAGCTGGGCTGGATTTGCAGTGCTGCAGGTTGGGACTTCATCGTTCTGATGACTGCTGGAAATCCTCACCAAAAGTGCAGCTTTCTATGAGACAGAGCACCCAGCAAAATGTGTAGGGGCTGGAGCTAACAAGGCACTGGGAGCTCCCCTGGGGTGGGAAAGGCGAGAGGCGACCAGAGACCTTGCTTCCTCACAACCCACAAAACTCCCGGTTTGTATCTGCACGCACTGGCAGGTCTACCGCATGCAATGTCGCGTTGATCAAAGTTCTCCCTGAAATACAAAAAACAATATACAAAAATACAATATTAAAAATATATTCAAAGTTTGCTGAAACTGACATTCCCGCTAAGCATTTGTTTTCAACTGTGTCAGAATATTTCATGTTCATTGCAATTTTTTCATTTCACCTTCACTATTAACATGTTCCATACAACCTGCGTTGCTACGGGGAATTTTCTTCAATGAATTCAAATTGCAATCCAATGGATACTTGAAAAAGTCACCCTCCTCTACAAATTACTGAAGGCTTTAAAGCTGAATTTTTGGGACTGTAAAGAAATAGTTTCTATGAAAAAATGTTGAGATTGGTATGAATTTCACCTTCTCTATTACTAAACATTTATGAATCCATTGTCTGTAGATGGCTTCTGCATGGATCTCGCACCGACCCAGGTAAGGAAGTGGCAGTAAGTAAATTGGGGTTTTTCCATCCCTGTTGCGGATGTTGTGGGGTTGGGCTTCTTCATGCCTTGTTGGTTTTGGCTGCAGTTGCAGGAAGCTCTGCCTGGATGGTTTCTCCTTTTGTTATTGCTTAACAGCGCATCTCTGCTGGAGTCATAGGATGCTACTATAAACAGAGTGCGGGAGGCAAAACATCCCTTGGAAATATGTTTTAAATTTACCCTTTGTCTTCATTTTGTCCATCTTCCTAAAGTGAGCATCCCTGCCAGGCAGCTGTCTGAGCTTGGAACAGTGCTGAAGGAAGGGTTTACAGCCAGAAATGGGCCTCAGGAATGAAATATGTGCCCAGGTTTGGATCCTGATCTTATTTCTCTTTAGCAGTTCAAAGGCATGTGCTCATTGGTTGATTTGAATCCACCTCCATCTAGCTGAAAAAAAAAAAAAAAAGAGTTAATTGCAAGTCACCTATTGCTCAGATAAATCAGAAATTTTGTCCGATAAAATTTTGTTTTTCTTCTAAAGGACCGGTTCTTCCCCAGGGTGTAAACTCTCAATTCCTTATGAAGGTGGGAGGGTGCAGCCCCTGGTCGGGTTCCCACCGCCTGCCCCTCAGCTCGGCAGCACCTTGGGATGCTGGAAACCTGCACCAGCTCAGCGTCGGGACTCTCCACGTGCAGTCATCTTGAAAACTTCTACTGACACTGTAAGAAACCTTTTTTTTTAAAAAAATTTTATATTTCCTGTTGAAGCAATTGTTGTAAAAAATTGCCAGTGCTGCTGCAGATCTTTATTGAAGGAAAAGATAACGTATCGGTGTTGCAGCGTATGAGCTATGTAGCTGGAGAATTTTGTATCTCACAGGGGGATTTTTAGTAACCAGCTTTGTTAAAGTAAATGTGATCGGCACGGTGTTCTTGACTAAATGTGAGGTGGAGAAAGTCAGCGGTGTCATATGCTGAATCTATCAGGGATGCAGATTCATTGCACTGTGCCCTGTCTGACCTGTCCTTGGTCGTTTTCCTCTTGCTCCGAGGGAAAGGAAGGGCCATGGAAGGGGAAGTTTTGGGGGGAATGACTCCTCACCAGGGCTGTTACTCCAATACTTCTCAAAAAATCTGAGTTTACTGTAATTCTAAGGAGCTCCAGGGGATCAGAACAGAGACATTGTTGTCTAATTAAAATGGTTTATATGACGAGCAAACCTTACTGTATTAATGGAAGAAGAAACAGAATGATGTATCGTATCTCCTCTTTAAATTATTTTGTTTAGTGTCTGTGTTAGGTATTAAACATTATGTCATAAAATGTGTGGCTATAGAGAATTTCAATAGACTTGACATCAAGGTAAGAGAAAAATAATAAAAACAGCCTAATCTCTTTTATAACACAGCCCTGTGTAACAGGGGAACACTAAAGCTAAAATGACTTTTTGGCAATAATTGTCTTTTGGTTCTTTAAAGCAATATAGTCAAACCTCTGTAGACTTAATACTACCAGTTATGGGATCTGTATCTCTGCTAAACGCAAAATTTAATTCAGTGCTCAGTTGTTTAAAATTTAAAATCTAAACTTTAGTATGTCATAAAAATTGGACTGCTTCTGATACTTATTAGTCTGGGAAAAAAAATTGTCTAATTCAATAGAGTTCATGGACATCGATACCACATTGGGGTTTATTAAAGAGACAAGGTGGTTTTAATATATAAACCATGAAAAGGCTGCAAATTGCTCAAGCAAATTATGCAAATTCAATTGTGTAGAAAAAGGAGTCATATCTGCATTACAGGAAAACTCAGAAAGGCTGTCCCTTACCAGATTTTAACTGTGGAGGTTATTGTGGCTTGCACAGTGTTACAGGTACGTGCACAGTCAAATTGGATTGCACTTCTCTTTCTCCTGACGCATTATAGATATGAAAAAATAATAGATTTTGGAGGCCCCGGCAGAATTTGAAGCTTTGTTATGCCAGGCAATGAATGTGTACGTAGCCTCATCACCCACGGTGGCACAGTCTGCAGCGTGCAGTTGATGTGTGGACCTGCATCCACGTGATGGGATTTGTTGCGCAAATTCACTGGCAAGAAACCATGGTTTGCAAGACCGGTTTGAAAGACAGCGGGTTCCCGAGCATGGTGTTGGTGATTGTGGATGAACCGTTGCATGGGCAGTGGGTCCTCTCCTCACATTCTCCGGGTGCTGCTCGCACCATTGGAGTAAGGGTGGGAAACTACCTGAGGTGCTGGCTTGGTGAGAACCGAGAGGTTCTCCACGAACCACCAAAGGTATGTCCCTGTCTTCTCCCCTTCAAAAATTAGCCCCATCCTAAGTTCGAGCAGCGTAACAACAGGCCGTGTTTAAATTAAATTCTCTCCAGGTTGATGAATGCCCTGCTTGAGGCCACCGCTTTCATAGCACTGGCAGCGCAGCGTGTCGTAGCCCTACACAGTGCGCTTGCAAGTGAGACGCGCTCCCCCGTCCTTTATCATGGCAACTTGCAAAGAGGTTTTGTAGCATCCAGGCATCTTCCTTCTGGTGAAAGAAAGGTTCCCGTGAGATGTAATAATGCCGTAGGCAGTGGTCATAGCAGGGCAGGTGCAATCGCTCACCCTCTTCCTAGAGTCCTGCTGCTGCTGGGTGCCGAAGCCTCAGCCCACCCAGCTGCTCCGGTAGCCAGGAAGGGAACCTGTGGCCATCATTTTTCTTTGCTCACCCATCACAAATATCTACCGGCTACCACGTGGTTCAGACTCATGCATTTGAAGCATAAGTAGAGAAAGCGGATATGCTTGAAGAATTCCAAGTGTTATTATGAAATGATTGTGGATGGATCACAAATGGATCTTGTCTCTGAATTTTGGTGGGCCAGTGAATATTTAGTGAGTCAAGGCAGTGGACCTCTCCTTCTGCCCTCTCAAGAAGTGGCTTTTTGTCATCTAGATAGAATATTAAACCCCAAATTACAGATGAGGCAGAGATAGAAGTAATTGGAGTCCTACAGGATAGATTGTACTTTTGGGGAAAAACATACTTTGAAAATCCCATTATGTGAGTTTTCATAAAAAATTGATATAAGTTCCATTAAAAAAATGGCTAAACCTTGAAACAGCTATGTTTACATTCAATGCACTAAAATAGGTCAGAAATATTCCAAGATATTTTCAGAGATTTTCATGAAAATATTCATAAAAGATTGAAAAAAACATTTCTAAAAGTACCCATAATTCTAGTAAAAGTCTACGAATACCTACATCCTCCTTGCAGCATGCACGTTTATGGGAAAAAATGACATATCATACCAATGGTACCACATATTAAAGAAGGCCTTAAAATATCTCAGAACTGAAATTAATTTTTTAAAAATTGCATGAGAATAAAGTTTGTGCATCTAAGAAAAGTTCCATTAAAAATGCAGTTTGTAAACATAAAACTAGGGTCTAAATACTTAAGTTTTTGTAACACTGCATAAAACCCAGCATGGAATATTTCACTTCAGACTGGAGAAAATCTCCCTGAAATTCTAATGAAGTGTTCATAAAATATACATGACAAATGTGCAGAAGAATAAAAAGGAGACAGCAAAAAATTCACTGAAATTTAAGATTTGAGTTTCAATATCTCTTCATTTAGAGAACAAAGATATCTTTTGGCTGCTCATAATTGCCTGAAAGTCTCTGCGTCGCCACTCGGCAGCTCGGGCCCTTCTCCCTTGCTCCATTGCATCCCTCCTGCGCAGCAGGAGTTTGCAGCACAAGGCTGGTGGTGCCTCAGCAGCCCTGTCCCGAAACAGTCTCCTTAACAGATACTGCTGAAAAAAAGTGAAGACTGACTAGGTGGAAAAAAGGGTCTTTTTCCTGCAATGCCGTCATCCATTATTTTTTTTTTTTTCCTTGTATAAGACAGTCGAGATGTGCTGCACCTCCTGAAATGGCCTCGTTGTATTAGTGCCACTCATGAAAGCAGCCGGTGAAACGGAGGTTGGGGCAGTCCTGGTGCAGCTAAGAGCGGTGCAGTCACATCTACTTGTTCTTAAAACTCTTTTTTCCTAAACCCAATTAGCGTCTATCATCGACCACTTGGTAGGTCTTTCACGCTTGAGAGACCGTAAGCTGCTGGGCGATGCCGCGGTGCAGCCTTGGCGGCTCCGGGTCCCCGACTGCTGAGGGACACGGGTGCTGGAGTCCCGCCCTCGTGGCGATGAACCCTATTCTCCCATTCCTCAGCTCAGTCCGGCACCCAAAGCAGCACCTGACCGCCTCATTCACCCTTTAACGAGAGAAGCGATGCAGGAAAAATAGGAAATAATACCATAGGAAATAATTTTGCAGTTATATTTAAGGCAGACTTGCCGCTGCTCTCTTCTATACCGATGCAGCCCTGTTCCTTTGGCTCTGGCAGGAGAACTCAGGGTTTTATCGTCGCCTTCAACTATTACCCCAGGCAGGCACAAATGGAAAGGTCCCTGCATCTGGCACCCGCCTATCCGCAGCATCAACCGCAGCCTCCACGTAAAGGTCAAAGAGAATTCGTTTTTTCAGCTGTGCTTCTGTCTCCCTCAGCCTGTGGAAATTTCAAGTCCGTGTTAGCCCGGTGCACACAGTTTTGCAATAATTTGGTTCCTGGGAAGAGAGTTGCCCAGTCTCCTGGCTTCGATGCCCAGGCTCGCTGTGCACATCCGCAGTTGCCAGCTGAGAGGGTCTACACGGAGCATGAATAATAAGCCTTTTTAACCTTGAAACTTAAGCTAAATCTGAGCTTAAAGTATCTGAAGAAATCTTTATCTGCAGTTTAAAATGTTCTAAAAAAGAACAGTGATATTCTTAATATTTTCTGCTTGCAAATATAAAGATTCACCCTTTCCTCTTGAAAATACACCTGGGATTCCTGGACATGAAGTTGCCCTAATTATGAAGATGTTTGGGATTTTATTGGTTTCCATTTCAGCAATTTTTCCGATGTAAAAGCTGGATTTATAGTCTCCTGTCAGACACTGTGTAAAGGGAATAATAATCACATACTATCATTTTTTTGCTTTACAGCTTAACGTAAATCTTTATTTGAGTCTGCAAGTAGCGAAATAACCTTTGGCACGAGGCACTTAGGAGGTGATGTAAAACGTGTCAAAGCCGAGGCAAAGGCCGCGCTTGGGTGCAGCAGGCGCCCAGCCGGGCTCTTCGGTTTCCCTTGACTCCCCCTTCGCGGATGCCCATCGTCCATCACTTTCTTTAAATTCCCTTTTCTCTTTACAACCCTGCTGCTGATTCATCCTTGTTCATCTGGAGAGTCGGTGGGGGAAAAAAGAAAAGCTGGTACCCAAGAAACCGAGGAAAGGCCTGCGAGGCAGAGGTAAGGCTGGGTATATTGTCCTTTAGCGTGAAGACCGCAAGACAAACGCTGTTGTGGATGCTTTCCTTCAATATCCTGTGTTCTAGGCACGTTATGCAGCAGCCTTGATTATTTACCTGCCCTAGATTTGTGTCAGAACATCTATACAATCCACATCAGCCTGCTAATTTGTTGTAGTTCAACACTCCTGTCTCTTTATATAAATAAAGAGCTTTTCAGCTCGTTTGATGAATTAGCAGCAGCTCTGGGAATTCTGGCAATCAATGCTTGCTGAGATTCCGAGTCTTCTAGCTAATTTGAATATAAGTTAATATGTTTATTAAAAGAAATAACAAACACATTCTTAAAAAAAAAAAAATAATCATTTAATTCTATTCCAGTGGACTTTCATTTGCGTTGCAAATTATTTCATGGATTTTCTAAAAATGTTCATAATCAGTTCATTAAGAATTCCTTCTGTGCTTAGGGCAATGTCCAATAAACTCCAAAGGAGAAGCGTGGTAATTTCCTTTGGAGAAATAAGTGTATCAGTGTGGATTTCCATGGAAACATGTTTGCAAAACTGCTTTTTGCAGAAGTTAAACAACTTCGTAAACTATCAGACAGTGAAAAGTTATTGCTGGCAGCTTTGTGAGATGGACAGGCCTCCTCTGGGATATGGGGTTGTGTCAGCTTTGTTCTCACCTACCGAGAGAGCGTGGCTCACCACCATCCCGTTGATTCATCACTTGACCCTCGAACCACAATTTTCAGCCCGTGCTAAGTGGTAGCGTTCTCGTTAGCTATCAAATGAATTGTAGAACTCTCTTTGATTTCCTTGGAGTAGGTATTTCCAGTTTAAAAAAAAATAATAAAATAAATTCCTAGAATACAGATGTACTTAAATTATAGAAAACCTCTTAAAAATGTTGGAAGCTGCTACGCTGTTGAGGAATATGCTTCCTGTATTTCTTCATGGTATCTTAGATGTGCTCTAAGGTTTGTCTTCCGTAATGTATTGATCCAGAAAAGAAAAGGAAAAAGAAAAAAAAGAAAAAAAGAAAAAAAAAGAAGAAAAAATGAAAAAAGAAAGAGAAGAGAGGTGAAGAGAAGCGGGATGTGAAGCGAGGAGAGGAGAGAGAAGAGAGGAAGAGAGAAAGAGAGAGATAAAGAGAGAGAAAGAGGAAGAGAGAAAGAGAAAGAGAGGAAGAGGGCCAAGAGGACCAGCTTCCCAGGTCTTACCTTGGCTGTTTTGGTTTTTCCTTTTTGAATTAAAAGGAAAGCGAACCTTCCAGCAGGACCAGGGCATACCCTCGGATTTGTACATCTCACAGTGATATTGTTTTGTTCTTACTGATAGAAACATGTGAAGGAAACTTTCCTTCTGCTGCCTTTTGCTCCTGGGAGGCTTTGCTCCAAGCTGGGGGGTGTTACTGAATTCTTACTCGCCCTTTCCAAGCGCTGGGTGGGAGCTGGAGGCCAAGTACAAGTGCTCTGCTGAGGGCCAGGCAACAGGGACTTTTAAAGGCTTTTTCTCCTCAGTGTCCCTGGGGCAGATGAGAACTCTCCACAGAAAGTTCAGGCTTTGGAGAAAACACAAACCCAGAACAACTTAAATTCTCACCTGATGCACATGGGCACAGCAAAGAGAAAATCCAAAAGGTTTAGGAAAAGAGGAGAAACAGCTTCACGGTGAACATCACAGAATTAAGGTTTGCTAAAAGAGCAGGTGAGAGGGGAACTACCTCTGTAGCGGTTTGCAGGGCAAATTCACATGGACGCAATGGGCCCTTTCCCTCTCTCCATGATCAAATAGGGTGAAAGCAATTTCCACTGCTTTAAAACAAACCAACCAACAAATCTCGTAATCTCTTGCTGCCCCGCGTAGCGCTCGGATGCTGACTGTGTACCGCGTGGATCCTCTCATGGCCCCTGCGCCCGGCTGGGACAGGAGCACCATCGCGCCGTGCTCCGTCGCGGCGACAGGAGTGACGGAATGAAGGATGCACAGTCCGGGAGGAAACACCGGCCCCGCTGTGCCGCCTGCTCTTACCCGGCTCGTGTTCCTGCCGTGGGAGAGGGAATCGGGAGCACACGGCTACGTTAACACCCCGCTCGGTGTTACTAAGCAGGGAGCTGGCGGGCAGCGTGCCTGAGCGGGGAAAGGAATAAAAGGAGACAGAGTTTAGAAAAATAAGGGAAACCAGAGAACCTGTGAATGTCATGGTTTTGATGGAAAACATTATGATTTGCTGCAGTTCTTCCCAGCTTAATGCCGTCTCCACATTTAAAATAATTCCAATTCTCAGTCCACTTTTGCCCCCACCTTGGTCAAATAATCCAGACTGTGTTTCGCTGGCCTGCTCCTGAGAAGTGGGGCAGCGTCAAAAATCTCCCGGAGTCAAAGCATGGGGACTTGCTGTGTCCTTCCCATCTACCTTTGTTTTGTCATAGGAGAAAACTGGGCTGATTTGATGGACTTTATTCCTTAAAAACTCACTTTGGTTGTTTCTTGTTTCCTGCTTGGGGTGTTGCTGCTTGCAAAGGGTTTCTTTCATCATTTATTCCAGCATTTGGGAAGCAGCTGGAGTTAAACTGACTGGTCCAAAGACAAACCGCTCCCCCCGCCCCCCCCCAAGTGCATATTATTAAATAGGTTTGAAATTCAATCCTGCATGCAACGTCTCGTTTCAGGCAGTCTGCAGTGATGCCCACGAACTGGATGTAGGCCACTCCACGACAGGGAGGAGAGGAAGGAGACGCTTGCTCAGTGCCTACGTACACATATTCAGGATGGTGACTTTCCTCACATCAGAGGTGTTTCTAACAGGAGACACAAGACGGAGGAGGAGCATAGCACAACAGTAGCAAAATCCAGGTAAAGAAGATTTAGTGGGAAAGGGACGTAGCCATGTGTAATGGGGCGAAAAAAGGAAAGATTTAGCCAAAAGCTGAACTTTTGTAAACTAGAGACTGAGGAGAAGGTGTTGGAGACCCGTGTTTATAACTGGACTGACCATAACAGGGAAAAATACTCCAAGAAAATGCCTTCTGGCGGTACGGAAGCCAAAGGCTCTCCCAGGGCTCTTCCCATAGCAGCTCACACCCCCGCTCCGGTGTCTGCAGGAAAGGGCTGCTTTGCTGTCCGACTGCTTCCACAGGTGAAAAGTATTTATTGCCTCGGAGTTTCTCTTCTGTGTCGTTACTGACTGCTTAATTAAAACACCAGTGGTCTATATGAGATAGTTTGCTATTTTTCTGCAGTCAGCACTATGATGCTCTACTCACGTCTGTTTAAACTGAATGCTTTGCATGGAGGGTTTGGTTTTTTCTTTCTTGTTTTTTAAAGGTACATTTTTGTTGTGCTGCCTTGTAGAATACTGTGTATAACACAGAAACTCCAATCAATGGGGTATAGATTTTGTGTTCTTCTCTCACCCCGTGTTTCGTACCCGCACGGCACATGCTTGGTGTTGGCTCTGGCTCTGCTCTGAACATCAGGTGTAGTCCTTTAAAATTCCCAGAGCCCCACAGGGTACATTCTTGCATGTGAATAGCTGGTTGTTATTAAAGGTGTGTTCATGGTGAAACATTTCTCTGGTGTTTTAAAGCTGCCAGAAACGGTTAATTCCTGCTCTTGTGTGGAAGTGCTAAAGTTGGAAATGACACTTTCTGATGTCTGCTGTCTTAAAGACACTGGAGTCTGTCTGTGTTTGTGCTTTGATTTTATTCAAATATTCTTATTATAAATACTTATAAATGTCAGAGGCTGCTGTTAGTTGTCTGTCTCAGATGCCAAGTTGGAAGATTCCACCTGCAGTACATTTGGGGCATGGGAATGAAGTCTCATGATGAAGGGGGAACTGGGGAGCGCAAGGATGCAAGTGAACTCCTGAGACTAAGTCCTGTGTGTATGAAATAAAATTAACTTTAAGGGCCTGCTTAGTTTAAGAGCTGTCCCCAAAGTGGGGAAGGAGCAAAACTGGGATAAACAGAAATAAATAGTCAAGTGTAACTGAAAACAGTACTTGGTCTAATTACCGTAAGATGTATTTCCTGTTGGAAAAATAACATAATTAGTGGTATATTGAACCTAAAACCTCTTCTGTGATAGTTATTAAATTCCGTGGCATTTCAGCCTGATTAACTTTTTAACAGATATGACTCGAGACTGTTGCAGCGAACTTTCTGAGGTGGATGGGATATCTGATGACCTCCCCACCTACAGGCCCAATTATTCAAACTGAAGAAGATGTATTATTAAACCTCATTAGCAGAAAGGAAATTGATAAACCTATCCCCTGATCTCTTTCTGTTTTAACGTTGGCTCAGATGAAGGGATAAGGTGTGGAAGAAAACATCCCTCTGCCCTGGCAGGGAGAGAGAGCGGCGAGAGGTTTCCTGAGCTCTGCCTTGATGATCATATTTTGCAGGAGTTAATGACCACTTTCGTATAGGACATTTATTTATAGGGGGTTATTCTGTTCTGGAGAGTCCCTCAGCACTACAGCTGCGTTTGGGAGTCCCTTTGCTCATCTCTCCACTAACCTAGAGCTGTTCAGCGGCATGGAAAAAGCCGTACAGCAGCCTGGCAGTTGTTGCTGCCTCCTTTCAGCTTCTCTCCATTTGATAAGGATGACAACCTTGGGTATAATAAAGGGAACGAGGCTTCAGGTAGGCGAAGAGTAATTGGTGACATTTCCCAGAAAAATGGTAATAGAAAACCTTTTCTCGTGTCACAGGATCTCCGAGTGCCGCTCAGACCTGTGCACTCTCCAAACCACTGCCTCGGCCTTTGCCAGGATTTTGGGCTGAGACCCTGGAAGGAATAATCCAGTGTTACTGTTGCCGTTGCCATTGCCATTACCATTGCCATTCTCACCGGCAGTCGGAGGTTTGAGACAAGCATGTGGTTTAAAGCAGACCACGTGGTTTATCCTCATGCGGTTTATCAAGCTCACAGCACAGGGGCAGGAAGAAATGAATACACAGTTGTTAAAATTTCCCTACTTGATATTGGAAATATTATTTTTAAATTTTGAGTGAGATGCATTGAAAGCCATGCTCACCTCAGCATTGCCCAGTGTGATCTCTGATGGCGTTTGCCTATACTTTCTAGGTTATAGAAAAGCAATTTATAATTTTTAAATTCTTCGTAAGAAAGGAAAAGCATGATATTATTTTATGGACTTATTTCAGTTTTTTTCAGTCTAAACTTGTACCTCTGCTGCGCAAACTTGCTTGGTGTAAGGCCTATAAATAACTGCTGTTGAGGTAACGTTTGCTGACTCTGAACGTTCGGCTATCGCCGGTCTGGGGCTGGATCCTGCTGGTGCCCGGCTGCGGGGCAAGTGCTCACCGCTGCATTGCCCCGCATCCTCCCACCTCCAATGCTGCAGACTTCCAAAGGTTTATCCATTTACAAGGCTTCATGGGAATAAAAGCAGAAAATGGAACTATAACTTGAGGGCCTTTCTTGGAAAACAATTACCAACTATAGTCTTTATATCAGGTCTTTGGGGAATGTGTATGTAATTTTCTTTGGATGGGCTGCTGTCCTTTGATTCTTCAGGACTTTTCTGTGCAAGGGATCACAGACATAAACCTAGCTGCTTCTAATATTGTTGATTGTTTTACCACACAGTACGTTGGGAAAAGTAAAATCTGGGTAAAAATGTAATCTTTGAATAATGTTTACAAAATCTAGCTTTGCCCAACCCTAATGTGAAACAAGCTCAAAGAAATAAAGCTCTGACCAAAGTGAAACTGGCTGAGTTGGTGAGTGATGGTCAGGGAGATGATGAAATTCATTTCATATTGCTCTGTGCTCCAAGATACTGAAAGCGAACATAATTAAGGATTAATAGAATTTGCTTTTGTCTTTCTGTAAAGAAGAAAAAAAGGCTACTTAAATCAGTAGTGTGCTTGTTATGCATATGCAGACACAAAGGTTATGAAAATATAGCACAATCCCCTCAATCTTGTGATTTAATTAAGATACGCCTCTGAGGAAGCAAAAGGAATGCTCACTGTAACTGTAGTTGATAAACTCACATTCCATTTCTTGAAGGTGCAAAACAACAGGGGTAATAAATGACTACTTAATAGCATAAAATGTCAGGAGAGAAACAGTTGAAAACAGTCTGGAGGAGAAAGGGATAATGTCAGTTTTACGGAATCTGTGAGAATACTGAACAACATAATTGGAAGACTCCAATACTTTGCAAAGACGTGCCGAGGCTGAGCTCTACGGAGGTTTCAGGCTGACCCAGAGAACAAATAGAGGACTTTTCTGTCAGCATTTTTCTCTAAAATGTTCTTGAGAGGTGGAAGTGTGTCTCAACAACCCTATCACCAGTATCTGCAGAGAATATAAAGAAATGAATTGCCGTGCTTTAAACCAGATCCTCCGGTAACATGGTAAAACGAGGTATGTCACTGGCCGCTCTTGCCATGAGAGTTTTTTTCCCAGTTTGGTTCATATTAAGTTTTTAATAGGAGAGATGTACCTGGCAAGGCAAGTTTTTAGTTAGTCCAACACCTTTTCAGCTGAGAGACTCGCCAAGTTTTGTAGGTGGCTCCAAAAGTTTCCTTAACTGTTTAGTAAACCTTTGCTGCCGTTACCTGGGGATACAAGTGTAACTGGGTTTGGGTTTTTTGTTTTTGTTTTGTTTTGTTTTTTAAATGAAGATAAATAGATTACTTTTTGTCCATTTAAATGTTCGTATCAGTGCCCACTGGAGCACACCTTTGGGCTCCAGTTTGCACCAAATTCTTATACTAGAAATAGAGCCTCGGAGAGCCTGAGGCTCGGCCATCGGAATTATTTGGTCTCACTTGGGGCACAAGCCCTCGGTGGAACTTAGGGCTCAACCTTACACAGCAGTTCCCTGCATTAAATGGAAATTATACATAATTGTTCTCTTCTGGCAACTACTTTTGTTTTTTTGTTTTGTTTTGTTTTGTTTTTTTCCCATTAAAATGTTTTTGTTTTGTTTTGTTTTGTTTTTCCCATTAAAATAATCATTTCTCACTATCAATTCCTTACTGCCAGTCTCAACTGTTGAGAGATAATCTAACAATAATGTGCTAATTAGTCTTGCTGCTGCAGTATCTCAGATGCAGGCTGAAGAGTTAGAAGATAATTAGTATTTAACCAATTAAGCTTGTTGCAAGTTCATGAACACAGCTCTTAGATGTCCTTTTTTTTTTTTTCCCCTGGCAAATTCAGAATGAATACAGTAATTTAACAGCATTTTCTGAAATAAGCAGAGGAGACAGATATATTTTTTTTTTTTTAACAGCAACTATGGGATTTCACCTTTCCCTCCCAGCTGTCTCACAAGCTCCCTCCGATTTCTCATTAGACATTGTTAGATTATAGTTGTTAGATTATGTCTCTGGCCTCAGGTAACCTCATAGCATTTGTTTCCACATATCCTTAATGTGAAAAAAGTAGAAATACTGGTCTGTGAATTATGGTAAAAATCAATGTGGCTTTCCTTCCTTTTTCTCTTACAGACTGTGGCCATGTCCCAGTTGAGCCCTTCCCAGAATTGCCGTGGCACCTTGGGTTGCATCCTCCGTGATAAAATTTAAAGGTGCTGACCTTTCTGGAAGAAGAAAATGGCTAACAAATGGTTTGTCAGTGTCTGAGGAGGAAAAAAGTCTTTGTGGCTGAACAATCCAGCCTGTGTTTCTGAAGGCAGAGCTCTCATACGGCGAGAGATCTAAAATAGGTTGTTGTTTGTTTGATTACTAATTGACATACTAATTGCTACTAATTTTTTTTTACACCGATTACATAGACTTCAAAGGAATGTTAACCTTCTTGTCTAACAATCATTTCTTGCAGTTGACACAGTGGCTAACTATTAAGGCTGCCTGGATGGTCTGTTTTTGAGATGTCTTTGAGTGTGAAATGACAACTCAAACCATAATGGGGGACCTCAGGTTCCTTCCACCCTTTTGGGGTTCTTTTGGTGGTGAGTGAGGTCAGCAGCAGCTTCAGCATCAGCTGTGTGTGAGAACGCTTTCTGATGGCACCGATTTTGGGGGATGAGCTATATACCTCATTATATGCATCCAACAGTTTGATTGGATTTGATGGTCAGGTGTGGTCCTATGAGAAGAATTCTTTACACGGTGGCTTCTTGTGTATGAAGATATTCTTTCCAAATTTCTCCACTCATGATTTTTATTATCTTCCTTTAGGATTTTACCTTAGAGCTGTTGGCTTGAAAAGTACGATGAATGTGATAACTTAGTAACAGCACTCCAAAGCCAGCTGGAAACGAGAGGATCTCTGGGCTCTGTGGCAAGGGGGGACCTCGGTGCTGCTGGGGACATGCAGGACCTTCTACCTTGGGTGATGCTGGAGGGTCTCACTCATGATTTTTATTATCTTCCTTTAGGATTTTACCTTAGAGCTGTTGGCTTGAAAAGTACGATGAATGTGATAACTTAGTAACAGCACTCCAAAGCCAGCTGGAAACGAGAGGATCTCTGGGCTCTGTGGCAAGGGGGGACCTCGGTGCTGCTGGGGACATGCAGGACCTTCTACCTTGGGTGATGCTGGAGGGTCTCAAAC
>KL254442.1:0-12193 GCA_000699545.1 Podiceps cristatus | reverse complement strand
TTGATCCCTCTCTGCTGTGTTGTATTCCCAGCACACATCTGGGAAGTTGAAATCCCCCACAAGAACAAGAGGCAGTGATTGTGAAACATCTCCCAACTGCTTGTAGAGAGTTTCATCAGCCTCAGCTCCTTGATTGGGTGGTCTGTAACAGACTCCCATGGCAGTATGTGCCTTGTTGGCCTTCCTCTTGATGATAGACACTCTTACCCATAGGCACTCAACCTTATCATCACCATCATTAAGTATGAGACATTCGTATCTCTCCCTGACATAGAGGGCCACTCCACTGCCTCTCCTTCCTCACCTGTCCCTTCTAAGGAGTTGGTAGCCATCAATTGCAGCACTCCAGTCATGTGAGTCATGCCACCACGTTTTCGTGATGGAAACTATATTGCAGTTTTCTTGCAGCACAATGATCTCCAGTTCCTCCTGCTTGTTGCCCATGCTGTGTGCATTGGTTTAGATGCACTTCAGCTGGGCTAATGATTCTGCCGCCTTATTGGAGGGAGAAGCCCTAATTCCCACCAGACCATTCTTGGATGCTTCCATAGTTACCAGCCTATCACCTCTTATATCTTTGGTCCCGCATGGATCACCATCCCCCTCCTCCACTGAGATGGCCAACTGTAGGACCTTACTACCATACTGTCACACAGGTACCAGCACGCCACTCCCAGGCTCCTCGCTAGCAAGCCCAGTTATATCCCCATCCCAGTTTTATCCTTGCATCCCACAGTTACAACTTCCCTTCTCCCCTTCCTTTCCTTTCCATACGTATTGGTACCCTTTCTTAGTAGCTGTTGCCTTCAAACTTCCTAAATTTCCTGTTATTTATGCATGATCCATAGACCTCAGGGTAGATGTACTAATCTGTACTTCCAGAGCTACACTGTAGGTGACAAAAGGAAAGCCTGGGGGGTGGGGAGGTGGAGAGAGAGATCACAAAACGACACTAACTTTTAATGTCAAAGCATAAATTTTGCTTACCTTTAGGAAAAACAAGAAATGCTAGTGTTGTTTTCCATAATGTAGATGCTTAGGGGTTTTTTTTGTTAGTAAGTTCTAGGCCATTTGCCGTGTAGGTGGGAAGCCCCTCTCTACCACCTGCATTTCTGTTGTCTGGAAATAACGGGAAATCTAGAGAAGATGCTATTCCCAAATAACACTTCTGCCTGCTCACTATGACTAAGTGACCAGACTTAGCATTCCAGCTAGACAGTGCCTGCAGTTCAAACTGCAAAAAACCAACCAACCAACCAACCAAAAAAACCACAACAACAAAAAAACCCTAACCAGTTCTCTTCAGTACAAAATATTGATCGAGAAGTTTTCCCCTGGTGAGAAGACAGGCACCGTAATTGTCTTTTTTTCCCTTCAGGAGTTATCAGAATTTACAATAAGCTAAATATAGTTTAGGCTCTCAAGCAAAAGAAGCTGTATTTAGATCTAAGTTCCATTGGCCATCCCTGTGTTCAGTCTATCTACATTATACAGTGGAGCACATTTTAAAGATGACATGGTAGCCAAGACCACCTTAAGCCCAGAATCATAAGCGTACAGGTCATGCATATGAATGAATTGTTGCATTCAAGACACTAAATCCTGCTCAGAGAAAGGGCTTCCTAACTGGAATGCTGGCAGAACTGTACTGTTTTGGGGCCTGGACTGGAATTTGTTATTATATGGACATACAGATTTGACTTGACCAGTCTGGGTGTTTCTGCACAACTGATCACTGTGCAGTGCAGGCATGCCTTTGGAATAGTAATGTCCTTGGTTTTGATTTTAGTGCTTGGGGTTTTGTACCCCCTCTTCGATTTTTAATCACTTTCACAGTGATGTGAGTTTCTAATTAGTTCTAATGATTATCGTACAGCTTTATTTACAGCTTTAAATTTTAAATACTTGCTCCTATTAAGGGGGTTCCTTAATGCCTTTCTTGACTTATTGAAAATGAGACCAATTCTTCTGTCCTTGTGCTAATCAAATGCTTTCATAGAAAATAAGTCTTATCTGAACAGGACTTCAGGATTAGGCTGAATGTAATGCTTTGTTTTTCATGCTTTTGGAAATCTTTCCTTCCCAGACCTAAACAAGGATGCAAAATCACAAGAGACACCCTTTCAAAGTAAACCTGGGAGTCTGATGATGAATGCTGCAGGACAGCCAAGAAAAGAGAAAGTGAAATTACCATCATGCCTCCAGGGGAGACAACCAAACTCCATACCAAATAAAAAGGTAAAATAACATCTCTTTTATATTAATATCCTATCAGTCATCTCTTTTGCATTAAATGATCAATCTGGAGCAATACTATAAGGTATTTTGAATCTGTTTACTGAAACAGTAGCAGTTGCCATTTACATGTAAGTTTACTGGCAATTCTAAAAGTACCTTTGTTCTCAACTGCTAGGACAAACTCATGCCAAAAGCATAGTTCTGCACCAGGCACCTACATGAAAGCTCTGATTTCCAAAAGAGCTGAGCTTCCCCTATTCTCTCTGATAAATCTCAATGACTTAATATGCCTGAAAACTCAAACTAGCATAAATTTGCAGGCAATATTCAAAGTACCTCTTCAGTTTCTACTCAAATAAGGGGGTCTTTTCGTAATTCTTTGGGATGAGTGGGCAGGCATCAAATGTAGGTTAAGTAAATCTGAACCTAACTTGATAGCCACCAACTTTATCTAGTGTCTAATATTTTAATTCCATTTGCAAAGATAGAAGATCCTGTTGCAGGAAAAGTCAACACATCTTCTCTTGCAACAACACAACAGCATCTTAGTGGCTTCCATCTCATTCCACCCCGAGTGATGCTTGGAGTACTAAAAGAAGGCTGCACATATGCAGCCACTGTGATCCTGAAGAATGTTGGTGTGAACTTCTCAAGGTTAGTTTTAATTCTTAGTACCTTGGTTTTCAACTGTCCAGTTATGCATTACTTGTTAATTGTCAACCTTCTGACCTGATTAACATGAGATAACAAATGGTATTTTTATATTTGGAATCAATTGGTAATGACTGATGGGATACAGGAGAGGAGATAATATTAGAAATAATTCAGCATTATCTTCATATTAATGTTATCAGAAAGATGGAAAACAGTAAGGAACAGCAGATCCTGTATGCATAGTCCTGGCCCATCACAGATTATTTACTGATTACTTCTCAGGTTCAGGGACCAAACTCCTTCATGGTAACCAGTATTACATTTGGCTTTGGGAAATACAGCTGGATGCTGCAAATCAGACAATCTAAATGAGCACAGCTGTATTCAGGCAGTCACATCTCTTTAGCTGCACTGAAAAACAGATTCAGCGATGACATTGGGAACAAGCAGAGAACAAGGATGAAATAAAGCATTTATTTATCCACACCTTTCCCTTAGTGTGTGAGCCAAGATAGCATCACACGGTATTTCAATGTGGCGAACTTAAGTAAGTGCATTTCTAGGTCTGCAGTCCAGCAGATTGTCTCTTGCACTGCTGACAAATCACAAGAAATTACCAGATTTATCCAGCCACAGTTCGGATATAAATAAATACAAGTAAGAAAATGCTTGTGGCTGCTCTTTCTTCTGTGTTAGAATTCCCCTTTTTGAGTGACTATGTTCATTCAGTCACTCCTGCACCAGCACAGTCCCAGTGGTTTTACTTTAGCAATATTCAGGCAGGTGTGCTTATGAGCCCTGTCTTCCCAGGTGCCATACATGTGATGGAAAAGGGGGCAAAGCATATTCCTCCCACTCAGTTTGCTCAACTGCACGTGCCTCAGCTGTGCTATTTGACCTTGCTTTTTAGCTTAAAGGAGTGCCTGCAGTAACAGCTTCTGGGCTTCTTCCTAAGGTTTGTCACTTCAAAATAGCTTCAGGTGAATGGTTATAATTGCTCCAGATTGTTTCAAGAACTGCAGTACTTGGTGGGAAGCTTTCACTTCAGATGGCTCAAAAGCCGAAAGCCAAAACCAAGATTTCTTTTTCTTCTTGTATTCTAAGATAGCTATTCCCACCAAAGTTTTCCAGTGTCAGCTTCTCACTCCCACCTATCCTCAGTTACCTCCTGCAGCTGGAAAGATTCTTAGTTTATTTAGCAGTTAAATGAAAGCTGCTATTTAGGCTAGTCTCATCCATTTGTCATAATGGACAGTTGTATACTGTTCTCTCAGAAACTTAGAGTAAGCCAGGCTTGGACCACTCCTGTTATATGGGCCTTTTTTCTGCTAGACCCACAGCTCCCAGGAGAGGGATGCTAACTGAACGCATGGAAATAAACATCCTACTGCCATATTGGTCTAGGTCAATAAAAAGGTGGGTCCTCTTCTTGGCAGTGGTGATAAATAGTCTTTGTTTTTTCCTGCAACATTAGAACTAGTTAAGCAAAACAGTAAGGAGGGCATTAAACATTCTTGGGCTCAAGTGTGCAAGTCTTATGCCCTTGATGTGCTGCAGCTTCTGAATGCTGTTTCTTTGGAGCACTCGACAGATGAGCAAGCACCCTTTACTGGATGCAGGCGACCTGCAGTCTGATGGCCTCTTTAAAAAGAGAGTCGAGAGAGGTGTCACAGTGACACTACCTCAGCAGTCACATCGTCCCTTTATTATGGTACCACAGTGCCGGAATTAAATAAACATTATGTCTGACATTTGTTTTTCCTCCTCGGGTAGCTAATTATCATCAAAAGAGGAGCTCACAGGAGACTTACTCTGCTGGGATCACCATGATCTCTTGTGAGTGCTCAGCCAACTAGGCAGTTCAGCAATCTGTTCAAGACCAGCGGAGAGACTACCATGCAGCTCCTTCCATCAGGAGGGAGAGCAGAGATTTTTGTGGGGTTTTTTGGGGGGGTTGTTTTGGTTTTGTTTTTGTTTTTTTGTTTGGTGGTGGTGGTGGTTGTTGTTTAAATTAGGCTAGTTAGATATGGCCTCAGAGACAATTATGGTGGGCAATTCTGAGCCATGTCTGCCTGATGCTGCAGCCAAAATTTTTCCAGGACAGTGTCGGTAGTTAAGTATGTACCTTCCAAACTGTCCATACCATAGCCTGAACATGTTGGGACACTGACAAAAATAAGTTTTCTCAAAACAGCCAGCACCCCAGAGAAATTCTGCCAGAGCTTTCCATAAGATGGAGCCATATACTAGGAATGCCTCTTCTACTGCCTTGCCTTTAACAGCTTCTGGTGCAAGTGCATGCTGGTAACTGTTCTGCAGGTGGAAATGAAAATCACAGGACAAAGTCCAGAGCTATGCAAGAGCAGGTCATATCTGCTCTAATGATCTTTCTTTAAAGATCTTAACAGTGGAAGTTGCGTGCACAGAAGGACTGCACAGATGTGAAACAATCAGTGAGAAATGAAGAAGTGAAACTGCTGCCTTAGGGGGTACTGTAAAATTAAAGAGGATTATTTACAGAATTTGTACCAGTATCATGCCTGCTGAAATAGAATCATAACAAAGGACATTAAATAAAGATTGTTAAGGACTTCTGGGTGTGCAACCCCTGGGTGTTTGCCAAAAAGATGTAACTTGTACTTCAGCTTCCTTTGTGTATGCAGGTTGAGAAAGCTGTCCGTTTTAAGGACCAGGCAGTGTAACAAACTGTTTGGAGACTTACTTTGGCCCATTAATCTTTTTTTTGTGTGTTTTTTTTTTTTTCTTTTTTTTTTTTTTTCCTTGTGTTAGAAACCTGAGCCTTGGCTAGAAGCCCAGGAATACCACTGTAGCCCAAGTTGTACATTGTGATGGGATGAGCTAAAAAAATTCTGCTGTCATTTGCACAAGCAGAGAAGAGCAAACAGACTGCTTCCCAGCAGTGCCTTCTGCCTGCCTGAAATGCTTTCTGGCAAACTAATTCTCTTCTCTTTCTGACAGGTTTCGGGTGAAACAACCACCTCCGCACACAGGGCTGAGAGTGATGTACAGACCAGGACCTGTAGGTGACACAAAAGATATTTTGGGGTTTTTTGCTAAACTCAGCTGGCCCTTGGGCCATCTAGGGGTCCTCTCACACCAGCTATCTGGGAATAGAGCTGGAAGGGTACATGATTTGTTTAAAGTTATTTGAAGTGATGCTGCCTTCCACTGTCCCTCTGCTGCCTTCAACCAAGCACCCCCTGCCCTCTGACTCTCAGAGCCTGCACCAGAAAGCAGAGGGATAAACATGCTAAGTTCAGTGGAAAGCAGCAGGTCAAGCACACTCCGTGTGCTCCGTTAAAGAGAGCCTTTCTGAAACAAACAGGATATTCTAGCACTACCTCTGAGTTTTCTCATCATTTAGGGTATTTGTTATATCTGCTCTGTCTTACACCTAGACTTTATCTCCTGTCCTGATACCTTCAAGAGTTGAACATAGTAAACTCTTGCCTCAACCATTTCTTCTCCTGCTTGCGACTGTTCTCCACCTAAAGTCTTTTACCTAGCAGAGCACCATGGCACATGAAATTGCCCCATTAAGTTGAAAGCTTTCATGCTTCCCGCTTTTGTTCAGTTTCTCTCTTCACCTGCATGTCATATCTGAACAAATTCTGTGCTGACCAGTATCCCCACAGCATCCAGCTAATACCAGGCAATATCCTTGCCAATGCTTTTGCAGACATGGAATCAAGAAGCAATGAGTGGTGCAAGGAGGCAGTGCCAGAATGCAAGTTAAACCTCCCAGTCCAAAGCCCCAGCCAAAACCTAGCACTTAAAATAACAGGAATAATCTCCATTCTCTTTTCCTCTCCACACATCCATCCCTTTTCTATCTCCCTTTTCTCAGTATCTCTATGTTCTTTTTAAACTAGACTAGAATAGTTCAGTTAGAAGGCACCTACAACAATCACCTAGTCCAACTACCTGACCACAAGTTAAAGCATGGTATTAAGGGCATTGTCCAAACGCCTCAAACACTGACACGCTTGGGGCATCGATCACCTCTGGTTTTGATTCTCTCCCAACTATCCCAATTCCCTTTTCCCCTCTGGAACTTAAAAGGAAATTTAAGGGGAAAAAATACAAACCCTTGACAGTTTTCTTTCAAACTGCAATGTGAAGACACTGTTCTGTACAGACCTTTCTAGTGAAACAGATACTGGGTAACTGGCAAGCACAATCATGTGTTCTGGGCACTAAATCTGTAATTTCATCAGAGAACAAGAATCAGCTGCAAGTACTGCTGGAGGAGATTAAGCATGAAACATGCACCTTACCCGTGAGTAATCCTCTTTCTCTCCTAGGTGGCAGCAGGCTTGCAAGTTGAACTGGAGATAGAGATTTTTGCCATGGTAATTGGAGGGGAAGGTACTGGTGGCCTTCAAGAAATTTCCTATGATATTGAAATATTGACAGAAACAGAGACTCTTCTCCTGCCCGTGAAAGCAAATATCCTTTGTTGTCTTCCTTCCCACACACACACCTTCTAGCATCAACTAGCTTTTAAGATTCTGACTCCAAAAGCAATTTACATTGAACTAACAATGTTTTGAAAATTAGGCAAATGAAAAATGGTAAGCCCAAAAAGCTTTTAAAGAATAAATGAAAAGAATAGGAACTGCTTCCCACCATCCCTGATGGAAATCCTTTATAATACTGCTGAGGGCAGTAGTCCAGATTCAAGTTGTTTCACAGCCTTATTTCCAGAATTCATTCCAGACTCCATACATATTATTTTAGTTATACAAATAAACAGAAATGGTTAGATCCTTAACATGATATTCCACCTGTGTTAACCAGTGGCATTTATGAGTGCCGCCCACAAGGATACCCGGAAGGTGGGATGGCAGCAACAGTGCGGGCAGTTCCTACAAGCCCCAAGCCGCGGTTCCAGATTTCACTACCCCAAAAGCTTTCTAGTTAATGTAAGTGCTGCATGCAGTGATACCGGCTATAAATTAAATCACAGCTGTGTTACCTCCTTTTGGCTTCTGATCCACACCATCAACAAACATGCAACTGGCGGCAAAGCTGTCATGCACTCGTCTCACACACACAGATCCAAGACAAGAGAAGCACTGTATGGCATTAACCAAAGGCACTCACGGCAAGAGACCGTATAACAGATTACTGCAACGGCTCAGGTCAGCGAAGGCACTCACTCACAGCAGAGCCTCCCCAGTCCCGTCCCAAATCCTTCACTTAACTGTCTCCACATTAAACAAGTCATTGAGCCTCCTGGCAGCAGGAGGCTGGATTTATTGCAGTTAAGCCCTAATAAATCAGCCTCTCTTTAACACTCTTCACTTTCTAAAACCAAGTCTTACTGCTGACCCTTTGACACTGACAGCAAGACTAATAAGGGATGGGAGTCTTACAGATAGACACAGCAACCTTAACGTAAGTTCAAGCACATGCAGCCCTCTGCACATGTTGCTTCGTACAGCACATTTCTGTAACCTTAGAGCATCAGACTCTACACTGAGAATGGGCAAGTCTTCCCTGCCAACAAGAAAGCCTTAATAGGAATTTCTCCTCAAACCACCAGCAACATGTTTAACATTAAGCTAGTGTTTCATCTTACCCACATCAACTCAGGTGCTCTACAATACAATCGATGGTGACAGTTCATAAACAGGAACCCTATGGATGTTTCTTCTTTCCTCAGCTCGAGTCCCCATTTGCCTCATGTGTAACACTGACATCATCTTTTTCTTTCAACTTTAACATCTATAACTCTACCATGTTATCTAACAAGTTAGTAGAGAAATCCCATCTGTATTGGGGGGGGGGGGGGGGGGAGTGACCACATCAGTCACAGTTCTCAAAAGAAATGCAGCAGAGAGATATGCAGCTCTGACTGCTGCATCTGGTCTAGGACTGCCCAGAATACTTCAAACACAGTTGGTTTTTTTTCCTGTTTAAATATCTTCTTTCCTTTTCCAGTGTGGAATTTTACCCCTAGAGTAACAGACAATTATAGTCTAGAAAAACAGAGAATTTAATGCCTTCCATCTTATGGGCTTACAACCTGAAGCTCATCAGCGAAGGCAATTTGGGGTTGGACTAGATGACCTTTAAAGGTCCCCTCCAACCCAAACTATTCTATGAGTCTATGAATTTAGGCAAGCTTCTCCCACTTTTGTGTTGAACTGGAAGAGAAGTATTCACACAGTCAATTCACATTTCAGTGAGACCCCCCACTGTCCCAACTCAGTCCACTACAGCCCTGCACTAAGATACAGCTGTTGCATCATCTCTGTACACTGGGTATACACCAGCCTCTTTTTTTCCTGCCAGGTCTTGAGTCCTGGAAATTCTGATCTGTGTTATCTCCCATTAAAAGCTCCAAGTGGAGAGAAATTAACTACATGGTATTCTCCTCCCACATGGCTAATCCAGCTGATTATGGGGCTGCTTTCCTAACGTGCCATGGCCATAGTCAAATCTCCCTTCTGTTCTGACAGTCTTTTTGTGACTTGATTGATAATTCCTACTGAAGCTGGCTACAGCCACCCCATGCTACCGAAGCAACTGTACCAAATGCTTCTTCGAACATTCCTCCCCACAAAATCTCCCAGCCTTCAAAACCATGTCCATCTCAAAATATGTCAAGAAACTCTAGGTTGGTTTAGTCTCACAAAACATGAAACACTGACACCCCTAGGTTAAAAGTCCTGTATTTGGTTAAATAAGTCTTGTTCAGACATCCAGAATAGAAATAGTTGAGTCTTTGCAGAAGCATGTGACAACTTTTTAAGTTTGTATCACCTTTCCCAGGTGATCATCAGCAGAGCCAATGATTCTCTCCATTGAGACCTAGAAACTTCCCTGCAATATTAGGATTGATCACAAATTTGCCACACCTCCTAATAGAGGCCAACAAGCAAAAATCACCAATGAAACATCATCTGACCTAACTTAGTCATACCTCATTTATATTTTCCTAGTTATTTCTCATTTATATTTAAAACATTTCTCAAAGATTTTCTTAATATACTCGAAATTAAATACTGCACAGAAAGCTGCCCATGAAAGCCTTACAGTATTCCTAAGTACACTGTCCCCCCTGACCTCATGGTCATTTTTATTCCACTCAATTTGCGAAATAAACCCAAACTCGTTAGCTAGTTGAAGCCCGTGTGAGAACCCATTCTCATGTTGTTCCCTTCCAACAGCAAGAGTAGAGGCCAGTTCTACTGAAGGCAGTCCATAGCAACCACAGTGCTCACACAACACTTGCAAAGGATCTGGACAGAATTACTGGGCTTGCTGCAACAACTGTACAAAGGTAGAGTTGGGGGTTGGTTTTTTTTTCCCCTTCCTTTCATGTTAATTTTCTCTCTTATTTCATTACAGGTTAGAGCCCCAGAAGACTAAGATGAAGATCAGCAATACTGAAGTACCTGAATTTTAGTCCAACGTTATGGAAACATCCCTATGTAGACTTTTTCATTTATTTTATCACATTAACATGAATAAATATTTTGTCTGTTGCCTATTAATGGGAAAGGTGATCCAAAAGTTGCACAGCTTTCTGACACAGCTGTCTGAAATGCAAACACTGGAAAGATTACTGTATTTTAACCCCAGTGTTTGATACTCTGCACTTCTGAAGAGTGCTGAATGGTTCACAATATGTTTATTTTGTTTTTAAAAGGGGTTAGGTTTCTATAACCTGTGCTGAGGCACCTGAAATCTTCATTATTTACTGAGCATGCAGCAGGTTTCACTGAAGTCAACTGTGATTCTTCAAGAAAAAGCTGCTTGATCTGCTCTGGTCTTCTAATTCCTAAGTTTCTGTTTGCTTTCATAGTCATAGACTTAACTTTCTGCGTGTTCATCTACCTTTAATTAGCTGCAGACACCAGATGGGGATTAGGAGTACACAAAGTTACACTTCACAGAGAGGGATTCTGCTTATATCCTCTTCACTATCAGACATGATCATCTTCAAACGCACATATGCACGTCTCTCTTCATAGTGGAGCCACTTTGAGATATCCTTTCTCCTCTCTTTGTTCCTGCTTACACAGTAGTGATTAAAAGAAACATCTCAGTCTCTTTGTGAGACACCATATTTGTCTATCCAAGTACAGTTCTGCTTTCTTTTTATTAATTCATTTCCAATTAGGTGGTTTCCTGTGCTTCATCCTTTTTCCAGCATGTGACATCCTGAAAGATAAGGAATTTTCCTTGATACATGCAGATAACTTGTTCTCTCAACACTTCACAGTGACTGAGAATCCCATGATTGGGGATTAAATAATGGCTTTCACCCGTGTGAAATATGAATGACAGTTTTGGACTCTCCCATCCACGCTGTTAAGTGAGACACATATTCTGACGATACACGCTTTAAGTTGGCCCTGTGTTTGCAAGTGCTTTCCTGCTCAGGTTTGTAAATCCAGGGAATTTCACCTAAGAAAGGGCAAATTGAGGTACCCAAAGATATCAGAATTCAGGTGTATCACTGGATTGTTGGTACAGGACAGACCTCTTCCACTTAGAGCACATGCTGAGCTCCCCCAGTAGCCATTTGAATACTGCATTGGTGTCCACTGCCCCACGAGACATGACTATTTGTCCATCAGCTCTTTGAGTCAGACTTGACCTATTAACCAAGGCTGAAAGCCAGCTCAAGAAGGTGCTGAAACCGACACCCAGCTGTGGGCATTGTTTAAGCCCAACCCACAGATGAGAACCACAAGAAGCAGTACCAAACTTGATCCAGGATTCTCCAGCACCAATGACTGTGCTGACTTGTGCCCTGCTGCTTTTCAGTTTTCTGTAGACATAGCCAACAGCCCTACATCAGTCCCCTTGGTAGTGCATTCTGAGCACCGAGACAAGCCACTAATTCGAGTACAGACTGGTCACAAGTGATAGAAATCCAAGAACCAGAGGGAAAGCTCAATAGGGAAGCCTGTGTCAGCACCTATGGAGAGAGGACAGCCACGTTCCACCACCTTAAAGTCCGTTTCTTCCAAGGATTCTTCCCAAATCCCAGTGACAGCAGAGACAAATGTGAAGGAATTGATGTCTTCTACCTTGACTTCAGCAAGGCTTTTGACACTGTCTCCCATAACATCCTCATAGGTAAGCTCAGGAAGTGTGGGTTAGATGAGTGGACATTGAGGTGATGTAAGAACTGGCTGTCTGGCAGAGCTCAGAGGGTGGTGATCAACCATGCAGAGTCTAGTCGGAGGCCCATAGCTGGTGGTGTCCCCAGGGGTTGGTACTGGCCCATGTCCAATTTATTCACCAGTGACCTGGATGA
>KL254441.1:0-30582 GCA_000699545.1 Podiceps cristatus | reverse complement strand
TGCATTAACAGTGCCAGAACAAAGATTTACTTCATTCTTGGGCCTGCCTATATCCAAGCATTGTCTTTGCTGTAGGAGGTGATTTTCCCATCAGTTCTGCTCCCCTGCTGTGCATGCACACAAGGAACCAAGCAAAGCCAAAAGGAGGGTTCTTGCTTCACCCCCTTATGTGATGTGCCCTTCTGGAGACCTTGTAGGAGCATTTTGTGGTTCCCCTTTACTCAGCCTGTCTTTCCTGGAAACTGCTCCTCTCCTGTGTCCGCAGCACGGTGGATGTCAAGTGCACCCGTGCCTTGGACCTGTCCATCATCTGGAAAATTACGTGATTCCATCATCTGCCACTCTTCACCCACCAAGGGCTCTGGGAACATCACCACCACCAGGGAGAGTGGCAGGGCCCCTCAGACCACCTGTATGTCACACCATGACCTTCAGTGTACCTTCAGTGAAGAAACACAACTGAAGCTGCTGGTGGGGATCCAGTGCAGGAGAAAGTAGCTGGAGGGCAATGGTTTCTTGAACCACGCTTTCTTGAGCTGTTCAGGCATGAGCTAATGTAAGCGAGGGGGGACAAGCTTTGAAGGCTGAGAGATGCAAGTTACTTGAAGTATTTCTGAAGCAACAAATGCTGCCCCTTTGAAAGCAGGAGCACATGGACAAACTCAGAAGGGAAGTTAATGGGTAAAATCAGAGCTGGTTTCTAGGCTGAGCTTCACAAAGCATGTGAGGAATGATCCCCTGCACGCAGCGTACCAGAACAGGAGAAGGCAATGAGGAGCAAAGCCCAAAGCCTTTGCTGGGTCCTTCGAGGCCACATGCTCAAAAAGAAACAAGGGGGATGTCCCACTGTCTCCCTCAGAGGTATGAGGATCAAATAATAAAATATATCCTTTAAGATACAGCATGAAGTACTGTGAAATTATGCCTTAAAGACCTGCAGCTACCCTAGAAGCCTCTGGCCACATTCTTTGCCAACAGAGGCTTTCAGAGCGATTCCCCAGGGTGCCTGTCTCTCTCTCCAGGGACTGCAAGGGGAGCACAGGATAACAAACCAACCGAGCTCTGCTGCAAGTTTAGCATCTACCTCCAGCCCCCAGTAGCTAACTAAAGGTTAACCCACCAGTGATACAGGCACACCAGTGTGGTCTCCTGCAGCTAAGCATCCACTCAGTGCTTCTCCCTGGATAAAATTTATCTGCAGCACAAGTAGATGAATGTCACTTCAGCTCTCTTCTATGGGTAGAAACAGACTCAGACAGCATCAGGCCCATAATGGCAATGAACCAAATTGAATAATGGTGTGTCACATCTTCCACATGCTTTCACAGGCAATGCCATCAGGTCCCGCTTGGGCTAGAAATGCTGCAGCTGAGGGGCATCTGCCAGCTAGAAAGAGAGAAACACAAAAGTTTCTGGCAGATACTTTGTGGGTGGTATCACATGCTCAGTTGTATCAGGGATGCATTACAGAAAGCTGTGTTTTTGTATACAGTAAACATAACAGAAAATGAGCATGTAAGCTTATCAAACCAGCAATCTCTTGTTCTGGCACCCACATGACTCTGGTATGAGCAACGGCAAATACTGCTTTTTAACTGCTGGCTCTAACAGGTAGAGGAGAGGTGAGGCTGGAGGTCTTTGAGAAACTATATGGCTTGCAACCCTGTCCTGGCAGCAGCCACCTCTTTCTACTAGGATATGGCTCAATAGATTTGTTTGGGGAAAGAAATCCATACCTGATGTTGTACAAAAATTGCAGGCAAGGTTTCTGGTCACAGGAAGATCAGGCAGCATATGAATGTGATCCCATACTGTCTCCTTCAGATCAAAGTAATATAACCTGTTCCTTGTCCCCACAGAGTCAAGATCAAACAGATCAAGCCTTCACTTCAAACCTCTAACAGGTTCCCTAATGGGCATCACCAGCAGACAGAATTCAATAAAAGTTCTTCATTAAACTGAAAAGCAGATGTGAACCCTTCCAGGAAATACGTACTTTTCAAGCAAAAGGGGAAAGGTTCTGTATTTCTGTTCTCCAAAGGTCCAGAAAGAGATGTTTTGAACTCCAACATTTGGCACTGTCTCATGCACTGGCAAAAATACTTAATTTCTGGAGTGAGAGGCCAGGATGAACTGTAGCCTGGTTTTGAAGCGTGCTGCGGGGGCTGATGACTGCAGGAGGACCGTGTCTGCTCTCCTCAGGCAGGGTGCTGGAGGGCACCCGTGGCACCAAGGTCAGCACAGCTCCTCCAGCATAAGGAGCTACCACAAGAGAAAAATCAGCTACAAGCACGTGATAACTGAGGAAAAGGGATAAAAATACTGACAAAGTCCCTTGTCTTTCCTGACGGGGTTCAGATGGCAGAGCTGGTGGTCCCCAGCCAAGCACCCAGGCCCCTGCATAAGTGGGACTCCAGCCCCAGCCCTGACCTTCCTTGAGCCACGTGAGAGCAGGCTGCTTGTGCTGCAAGTGCTTTTGATCCATCTCCAGCCACGGCCAGATCTCTCTGGGGTTCTTCTCAAATCTGCCTTGTTACGAGGTTGCAAACATAACCTTACTCGTTTTTTCTCCCTGAAGTCCTTTGGTCTTTTTCAGGCTTCTTTGAACGAAGGACTTTGCTATTCACAGAAGGGTTTCTGGGTCAGCTTTATCAAATAATCCTGGTACTGGAGGCATATTTTATACCAGTAAGATAACTTACATCAGTTTCCCGAATGAAATAAGTTTTAGTGGCAAAGGACTTTCTTTTAGTATAACTATTTCTGACCTTATTTTCTTAATTGTGGGAATACTTTTCTTTCACAGTAGTCCTAGCAATAATCATTTGAGCCCAAGTGAGGTAAATAGTCTTTCCATGTTTTTTATGGAAAAGGGCTGCCCTTTGCATATTTGCCAGCAAATATCACCAACATATGACAAAAGAAAATACAGACAGTGCTTCAGGATGCGTGTTTCCCCAACCCAGGCTCGATTATCACAGGATAATCACACAATTCGATCATTGTGATCTTTAAACATTTTCCACAAACACAGCTTTTAAATGCACTTATGTGTATTTTCAAAGTGGGGAATTCTTTTCCTTTCTGCTCCCACCCTTGGAAGCGGAGAGCACAACACTTCTAGACATACGCCAGAGATGTATGCGGCGGCCGCCACAGCTCAGAAACCTAAAAACTCGCAGATTGGTTCAAGGCCAAAATGGTCCGTGGGTGACTGTGGGGCACTGAGAGGTTGCTGTGTCGCTGAAGCCTTAAGGCTAAAGCCTCTGAGGTACCTCTCAAAAGATTCAACTAATTTCTCCCATATAACTATTTAGCAGGTGCACGCCCCATCAATATGCTTGCAGCATTACTGGGGCTCTTAACAGTGTGCCATAAAAGAGGTGAGAACCTTCTCCACTCCCAGGCAGCATTTTCAGACTGCTCCAACAATTGTGTAAAAATGTGAATTTACATAATTCCCCATCTGACAGGGAAATGGTACCTGGAGCATCATTTTGCAGGCATAGTTTTTAGACAGGAAAATCTAAAAATATTTACTTTAAAAAGTAAGGGGGTAAGCTTTGTTTCTAAATCACAGATATTCTTCAAAATTCATGTTCACTCCAAATGAAGCCATATCTCCAGCTTAATAAATTTTTTGTGGTAAGCTCAACCATCCATCTTGAAAGTTGAATACTCTAATTCAGAGCATTCAAGATTTACTAATGTAGCTCTCAAATTGTAATGCAGATAACAGTGCCTCTCTGTGAAAGCATTCAATTTAGAGATAAAATATAAAAGGACTCTATTCTGCATTTCAGTATTGATATAATTTAAATGCCACAACAGTGCAATCCATTCTTGCATGCCTTTGGCTAACTGCCAGCGCAAAAATGGTGTGTAGGGAGAGGGAGAAAAAGAGTAGACATTATAGAAAAATAAAATACACTGAGAAAGGGTGAATTTTACACCAGGAGCTGTACCTATGCTACTATTTTTGTTGTACAACTCCAGGAAAACTCTTCCATAAATTGTTCATGGACAGATTTGACCCATAACATGCATAATTTTTCAAGGTCTGCCAACTATTTTCCTATTATCAATTTTAATAATTATTGCACTTGCAAACAAAGAAACAGTAGAATAGGGAAGTGAAGAAGAAGACTCTCGGAGATTTCCTAGGTTCAAACAGAGCTACCTCCAATAGACATCTTACATGTTCTGACATGGGGCAGCGCTGAGGGGGCTTTCACCTACGTGTGCTGCAGGGCTGGGAAAGTGGATGGACCAGCTATTTGAACAGGAGAGGCTGGGGTATTTGGCACTGAGATTTCCCTGGCTGGATTGTTTTAGAATAGTTTGTTCACATTAGAGTTAGTGTGAATGAATTATTTTTAACTAACTCTAAATATTGTGACTCATGCAATAAAAGGAGATGTATACTTGCACTTTAGCAAACCTGGGAACAGTCTCATAAATATTAAAGAGCAGTACACTTCGTGCAAAGTCCCTTTAAGCGAGCCTGCCCATTTCCATAGGGCAACCGTGTCTCAAGTCTATTTGAATGAAAATTGGTGATCATGTTTCTTTTAAAATAAAAGAAGGATTAAGAGCCTCTGTAAGAGCTTGTTCCAAAATATCTCACCAATTCTCAATCCAATACTGTAGTCCAAAACAAATGTTCAGGTCACCCACAAGGTATTTCTGCCAAAACAATGAAACAGCTGTCAGTCTTCACCATCTGTTTTCTTACAATAATTCTTTTCACTTAAATTCCCATCTTACAAGTCTTTTAGGTTGTCCATAGACAAGCTGGTTTCTGCAGCCTGCAAATACTGTGTGATTCACTTAGAGGAAGCCCCAGTGTGATCATTTGAAGTTAGTGAATTTTTAGAATGCAGAATTAAATTGGAAAATATTTTGGCCACATTACAGTGAGGATTGCAGCAGTGAGGAGTGCTGTTTATTATTTAATTAGGAAAATAAACAGTAAAGTGACAAAATAGAAGAATAGGGAACTGAACTTCTGATTGTATCCATAATAGTCTGACCACTGTCTCTGTGCCCAGTGGTAAGGCTGCTGTCAACATAGTGTTGCCTTCTATTTGGAAACACAGGAAGCATCATATGAAATAAGGCCAGCTGTCAACCTGGTCCATCAGGCACCCCTGAGGGCGTGTGCCTACAGTGCGGTGGAGCACAGCAGAGAGTTGGTGTGGAGAGGGGGGTGGAGCAGTGCTTGCTGGTCTGCAGTGCTTGCAGCCAGATTCAGCGTGGCCATGTGAAGCTGGCTTTAGCACCCTCTTGTTTAGGCACAGCACTGCGCTGGTGTGGCTGGACCGCACCTGCACCAAAGACAGTAAAGTCCAGGTGGGCTACGTTGCGCTGCAGAAGCACAAGTCTCCACTCATTCAGTCGTGTCTGCATCATACGCCACGTTGTCATGTATATTCCTAGTAGCCCCTGAAACTGTAAAAATCTTGCAGTGGTCAAGCTAATAGCTAGCTTAGAAAGGCAGAATTTTCTATCTGTTTTATTTTACCTAATTTATTTGTGTGCTATTAGCTCCATAATTTTTTTATCCTCTTCTTTACTCTGCAAGGCTCTTGGTTACTTGATACCTTGAAATAAGGACATCCCTGGGTTATTTAGCCATTTTAGTGTTTAATTAAAAGGAATACATTTCCTCAGATGTAGGTAGATAAATGCTGCCTTCCAAATACTTCAAATGTTACTTTGCTTTTGACTTATGACAGGGCAGAGAACAATATTCTTCAGTATAGCTTATTTTGTTGACTTATTCTCTAAACAGTTGCAGGCTTTTCATTTTGTCTCTGATGCAGGAATTATTTTCTATCTTTATTGCCCTATGTACATTAGTATTTGCATTTATCCCTTTCTGAACTCTTTCTATTTAAACTCTGTTCTTTTGAGATATGAAGCTCAGAACAGACACACTGTTAAAGGCAAGGGTGAGCATTTTGTTTACTTTGGGACCTTATGAGTTAAGAATTGTCCATCCTGTTCCTTGTACATCCCAACATTTTCACTGTTTCTGTAAGCAGCACTTCATACTGAGCACAGGCATGGGTCTTTTTCCTTTGTGGCCGCAGTACATTTCCAAACTAGTAATGCGGAGGAGTCGTTCAGACCATTTCCTTCACGTTTGTCTGTGTCCTAGCTGCCATGTTGTTTCATCAGGAATCTCTTGAAGAGTTCTTTGTGTTTTTTTCTAGTTCTGATTAATCTAAAGATTTTTTTGTTTCCTATTCGTTTATTCTCTAGTTCTCTCAGGTCATATATAAATATAATTAGAACCACTAGTTTCAGACTGGGACTTTGGCAAGCTGGAATGTAAACTTCTGTCATATAGAGTGACCTTCTATTGATGCATCTGTTCCTACAGTGTTTGCAGGCCACATCACTGCTTATCTTTCACACCACGATTTACTTATCTTCTCAAACAGAATTATGCTAGTGGCTTTTTTCTGAACCATGTCAGCTGCTTCTGTTTCCATCTGCTATCTCATAAAGTAGTGAAAAATGAAACAATTTTTCCAAGTCCTTCTGTCTGAGCAGCAGTTTAAGAAAGAGTGCGAGAATCACAGTTGTGACTGATCCATTTGCCTTTTGTTCCTCTTACTCAAGAAAAGGACAGCTGAAAAATCTTCCTGCTACAACATTTGACTTACGCCTTTCTTGTTGACTGATTCTCACTCTTACAGCCTTGTCTTATGCTATCTTAAATTAAATAAACATTAGATATCATTGAAGGCAGACATCCTTTGAAAATTCATTTTGATAGGCAGAGGCAGATATCAGCTAAGCAGCAGGTATTGAAATACCAGTATCAACTTTAGGAAAGGAAGATATAGGTACGTTACAAATGCATTTTCACTTTTTTTTTTTTTTCTTTCTTGTGCTCCTAAAAGGAAAGTAGCAGCACTCTTTGATCTTGGAAGACTGCAATACGTTGATGAGTATAACAAAACTGTTTCCTTGCTGATTGTAAGAACCAAAATGTTTTATTCTTTCCCATCATTTTAGTATTAGATTGCCCTGCATATTGCAGAACAAAGCAGCTGATACTAAAAAGAAAGGATTCATATCTGCTTATTACATGATTCAGAAAGGGACTGGAGAAATGCATGGCATAAAAAATCCGTTGTAGCCATCAAGTGCTGCCTCTGACTTGGGAAGTCCCTGACCTGCAACACACTGCAGAGTGGGGAAAAACCCCTATATATTTTCCCTATGCAGTCTTTCTTTTGTTTCTGTGCTATCTGCTATTAGGAGCTGTTGAAGATAAGGTACTGGACAGAATGGAGACCCTCTGCAAGGTCCTGCTCTCCCAGGGGATGGAGGAAGGACAGTTATTGAATGGTGGCACCTGCCTGGGTGTGCATGGAAAGCCATGTTTGTCACAGAGACATGAGGATGAGCTGGTTGTAAGATAGTTGGATCTTCTCTCTTCCCTTGTGCAGAGCATGGGAACTGGAGCTGCTGGACAATTATCGGATCATTTCCTCCTGAGCAAAAGAAAAGGCTTCCCTAAGAAGGCAGGCACTTCAATACAAACAGAAGATATTGTTGCTTTGTGAAATTCTTTAATGAAGATTATAGAGATTGTATTCAGCATTTTTGAAATACAACGTCTTTGATCAGCTGCATGTGCAGCTGAGGTAAAAGACAGAGAGAGAATGCACAGTTCCTTTTAATTAAAATGATTGATTACTACAGGGTATGATAGTCCAAAACTGATTAATGTTCTTAATGAATTACTTTAATCTATTTGTGGGTTTCTTTTTAAGTCTCCTGTGGGTATACATTATCAATATCTTCCTTTGCCAAGGCAAATTGTTTTTCCTCTGTTCTTTAGGACAGTTTATCCAGATAGGCACATTCAGAATTACAGATGTTAGAAGTCTGAGGTTGCTTATTCATAGGCAGGAGATTTAACCAATTATTATCTAAACCATGTAACCTTCTAATAACCTTCTCCAGAACAGCAAGATGCAGAATGAGACAGTGGTAATTAGAGGAGTCACGAATGTCAAATTACAGCTTCTGAGTAACAGTTTAATCACTGATTAGTTAATGCTGGTCAATGTCTTGCCCTTTAGGAGGACAAGGTATAAATCCCAGTTGATGACTGACCTTACTATCCTCCTGCATGATGGGCCAGGGCTCCTTGCCCCAGCCTGGTCCTGCCGGAGCATCCCTTGCCTCCTGCAGTGCTGCCCAGGAGGTGATGGTCCTGTGTTCCTCCCAGGACTCAGCAGCCCTTCTCACTGGGGGGATGCTGAGGGATTGGGGGCTTTTCAGGGGTTGCTGCTCTCAGCTGAATCAAGAAGAGCTGATATGTCCGCACCTAGGGTTTGGCAGAGGTGATGGCAAAATTCATTGCCTGATTGATATGGATTCTGCTCAATTAGGAAAGCATGAAAACAACATGTCTTCACTGCAGTTTCTGGCCCCCTTGTGCATCCCATGCACAGTCACAGCACTGTGCTGTCAGACCAAAGGTCCTGGTCTCTCTGGGATTTCTATCTCTTCTCTTTAATGGAAGTTGCTGGAAGAAAATATATCTTAAACCTTAAATTTAGTAACTCTGGATCAAGATCTTTGACCTAGCTACTGGTTCTAACCCAGCTGCTTAACACCTGGTTAAATACTACTCAACTACTTGGTGATAGTTAAATTCACCTTCATTAGGTAGACTTGATGCGAGTGCCACTCTCCCTAAAGTGGGGTCATTATCAGTCTCTTTCAAAGATCCCAAGAGATGTCTCACCGAAGGGATTGCCTCAGGTCAGTCATCCCAAGGAGGACAGAGAATCCTATAATTTTTATTTTATCACTTGTCCTTTCTTCCTAAAGCTGAGGCATCTCCTCGTGTGTGGTGCAGAAGCTCATCTGCTTCCTGTAGGTCTTCTCTCTCGTTTCATTTTAAACGTGCCTCTGTGCTTGCAGGACCTTGTCACAATACAGACGTATGATGTCTCCATACCCAGTGTAACTCTGGGATGCTGCAGACACTTGGCTATGGAAAGAAATACTCATTCTTCCCAGTGCAGGGTGGTCTGCGGCTTCCCCATACCAGCTAATCGAGTAGCAGGAGTTGTTAGATACAGCCTCTGCTGTCAGAGCTTCCCGTCACTTTGAGTGTCTCATTTTACGTAGAGTACTGCGTCCATCTCTGGAGCCCTCAGCACGGGAGAGACATGGACCTGTGGGACCAGGTCCAGAGGCCACAAAAATGATCAGAGGGATCTCTGCTGTGAAGACAGGCTGAGAGAGTTGGCTGAGAGAGTTCCCATATGGAAGCCAGGTTGTTCAGCCCGAAGAGAAGGCTCTGGGGAGACCTTATTGCAGCCTTGCAGTACTTAAAGGGGGTTTATAAGAAAAATGGGGACAAACTTTTTAGCAGGGCCTGTTGCAATAGGACAAGGGGTAATGGTTTTAAATTAAAAGAAGATAAATTTAGACTAGATAGAAGGAAGGAATTTTTTACGATGAAGGTGGTGAAATACTGGAATAGTTTGCCCAGAGAGGTGGTAGATGTCCCATCCCTGGAAACATTCAAGGCCAGGCTGGCCGGGGCTCTGAGCAACCTGATCGAGTTGCAGATGTCCCTGCTCAGTGTGGGGGGGTTGGACTAGATGGGCTTTAGGGGTCCCTTCCAACCCAAACTAGTCTATGATTGCCTCACACCTTCAACACAGAGCTTGCAAGGTAGATATTTGGCATTTTGTTGGCTAGAGGAGGAACTGGACCAGCTCCATCCATCTAGAAGCCTTCAGCATTAGATATTTGTCTTCTGTTTTAAATTCAGCTCTTGAAGCTATCCCTACCTAGAAGGGCAGTGCCCATGGCATGATGAGTGCTTGTGTCTGGGGCTGACACATCCTCACCGTGGTCGCCCATGCTCTGTGGAGGCTGAGGAGTATTACACACTGAGGAAGTAGGCTGCCTTTTTATTTTTTTTTTTTTTCACTCCTAAGTTCTCCATGCTCATCAAGTTTGAAAGCCTAGGGCAAGATTAATTAAAATCAATGGAGCAAAGCAAATGAAGCACTTAAAAGTGTTCTTTTGGGGCTATCAAAACTAGAATAATTAAAAAAAAAATATTCAGATGTCTGGGGCTTGCTATGAGACTATTTTATCGTTCAGCCCATTCATCCTCCCTCTCTCCCTTGTTTCTTTATTTGCTTTTTACAGGGCTCAGCAGATGCTCTTTCCTCAGCGTTTCACACCAACATCTCTCTGTGCAAACTCAGGACTCTGCTCCCACTCACCTAAAATAAAAATCATACTCCAAACACATAGTCCAATCCTGCAACTCTTATTCACACTAGTAATCCTTGCAAAGATATAAATAGGACTGTTCAGGTTAATATGATGGTTTGGTAAAAAAAAAAAAAAATAAAAAAATAAGAGAGTTGGCTCACAATTCTAAGTGGCAATCATGGGATGAAAATCTGCATTTTGTTTTGACTAGAAGCAGCACAATTTTGCATTGTGCATATACGACTATCAGGAAAAATCCTGTTACTTGCAGGTATCTCCGAATGCCTTAAGCTCTCTCCCCAGTTGTCTTCCAGATTGAAGCCCAGACTAGACTCAGCATCCTCCATACAGGCGGAGTTTAAGGGTAGATATTTGCTCTATGAAATCTCAGCTCAGCTTCTTTTTAGTTTGTACCACCTGAATGAACCTATATGACCCCGTTGGGTAGGAGAATCTGCTCACTAATATATGCTTGCTTCTGTTTGGTGTCATAGTGACTCTTTTAAAGGGATTCCAGATGTAGAGTCCATCACTCATGGATGCACTTGATGCATCCAGATGTTATGGGGGGACTACAAAGGTGATCATTGAAATCTCTAGCAAAGTAGTCGTAGTCTACTTAGACTGTATTCAACCTGATTACATAAGGTGAGCAGTGGCATTCAGAATTCCATTGCATATTTAGCAAACTTTATATTGAATTTACCACTTGAAGGAATAGGAATCTGGAGATAAATCCTCCAGATTACACTGTGCCTTTGGTTCCGTGTGGTGTTAAGAAGACTCTGAGTCCCCAGGGTCCTGGCTGCTTGTCTGTAAACCATGTGCTGCACTGGGCTGTGTACATTCTGAGTCGCCAGTGCTACGGCAGTGGTATTGCATGATGAGAAAGAAACATGGTTACCTGCAGCCCAAACTAGGCTCTTGTTATTTTTGTGGTATCAGAAAACAGATCAACACACAGTTCAAGCAATCACATAGAATTGTTATTTCAGATCCTTTTTTTTTTTTTTTTCCTCTTAAATCATTTTCTGAGTCGTCTCCATTTAGCTGGGCGACTAGAGTGACGCTGAAGGGTGCTATGCTTGAGCCCATCAGCATGAAAGCTTGCTTTCAGAAGGCTCCTTTGTTTCCTGAGTGTGAGAGACATTGCTACCCACAACAGATCTACTGGTCCTCTGGCTCATGTAATAATTTTGTAGCCCCTGAATACAATTTTTATTGTTGAAAAAAAACCCACCATTTTTTTTTCTCTGCTAAAGTTAAATGCATGACAGTGTGCTCAAGTCAAGGTGGAGACATCATAAAAGCTGCGTGATGTGAGCCACTGCACGGAGAGACTTCGCTATGGGACAGTGTAGCGTTGGCCCAGGACTTCATTATGAGGATACTATAGTTTTGATCCTCACTGAATCTGTCTTTTTCAAATGCAGACACCTAAAAGTGTGAGGTGCAATATTATACGTGCAGCTTGAACAGGAAATAAACTGAGGCCTGGGTGTATGAATAGATACGTTAAATCCTCCTAGAGACACACCAGTCTAAAAGGTTCGGCACAATCATCTACAGTTAACAGTTTCTGGATGAATAAATTTCATCATGAAGCCTGATGGAAGGCTAGCAAAGGTAATGCAAGTGCTTCCAGGGACTTAGCAGCTCTGATCCCCTGCTGGATTTTGTAGGTTGGTTGACAGACAAGAGAAATGAAGGAAAAGAGTAACTAATTCAGATAAAAAAACTTTTCAGTGGTGAATTGCACAGCTGTTGCTTTAGTTTTAGGACATTTTGATAGAAAAATGAATAACTTCATAAGAAAAGTGGATACTTTCAAGGTTTTAGTTGTTGAAAATCTGGAGAATACTAAATCTAAGTCTTCAGAGACCTTTTCCTCTAATTACTTCTACAAATTATTTCAAGGGCTATTGCTAGCAAAGAATACCCCTGTTAGCTGTCTATAATGGGAGAGAAAAAGACTTTTTGTCTCTCCTCACTGCTTTTAAAACACAGGAAGATAAAATTAAACAATTTACCTAGATGTATTTCTGCATTGAGGACTAACAAACCTTTCTTATTTCTAAAGAGCCTTTTCAAGATTCGGGTCTTGTATTGCTGTGTTACCCTTACAAAAACTCAGCTGGGTAGGGAAGGGCATACTGAGAATTTGACTTCCTGAGGAAATTTTAGACTTATTCCAGTTAATAAAAACTAGTCAAACATTACATAAAAATTCTTTCTGATCATTTCAGACTTTCAAATAACTGATTCAGTTTGGGCTGACTTGCACCCAGTGTTTGCTTTTCATAAACATTTGAGTGATGAAGTTTTACTGGCAGGGATGCTCACAGCAACTGAATATGTACACTAAATATTCAATTAATATTACTTGCTTTCACATAGTAATGTCCAAGACCCCATCCTATAATTCATGACTTCCTTTCCAAGGCCAAGGTTTCTATCCTTCCTTTCTCATTCCTTCTCCCCTCTCTGGTCCCATACTTTAAAAAGATCACAGATAAAAAATAAAAAATGAAAAATAAAATCAAAGATTCTTTCTTCCTGTGCTTGTCCAAAACTTGTTTTATCCATGTACCTTTCTCTTTCTCTGTTTTTAATGTTCACACAAATATTTGGCTTCTTTGGAAAATTCTAATTCTGCAAATTTCAATGTTCAGATATTTGTAGAGGCAAATCTATTTTAGCTAGGAAGCATTTTCTCTTCTGATGTCCTCTGAGGTGATATAAATAATATGATCATGTACTGACAGGTAGACATACAGCTGTTCTCCCATTTAATAAGGAGGTATATGAAGCAGAAAGGCTTCACCATAGATATTTTATTCTCTAGAAAGGTTTTAAATTATAAACTGGTGGTTTCTTCAGACTACCAAACTGACCAACCTTGCTAAAATAGCAGCTTTTGGCTCGAAAATGCCAGAAAAGGGCAAACATCATGCAAAGGCTGTGGGAGCCCTCTGTATAGGCTTGTAAATACTGCATATTTTTGTGTGAATTAAATAGCTGATATCTTGCTCAGTGGAAAGCTAAGGCCTAAAGCCATCTCAACAGGCTTTTCTTTAAGAAAGGTTATCTATTTGGTTTCTAGTAGGTTATAAGTTGGTTTTCTAGGCTTCCTCAACAGTTAATGGAGAGAGTGAAGGTCTGTACCTCCAAGGAGTGAATCTTGCCATGCTGAGATAGTGCCTGCGCTGCACCGGATGAGTCACTCAATGGATTTACTTCTTTCTTTTCACGGAGTCGCAGACAACAGGCTTAGACAAGGAATTCTGCGCTTGGATGCTTTATGCGAGGCAGGACGGGTGGCGATGAGCAGGTGAATTCTTGCTGGAACTCTCCTTGGTGCCAGGAACTGCACAAGAAGCTCTGGTTTCTGCCAAACAGCTTCAGTTACTGGCAAAAGGTTCATGCTGAGCCCCAGCAGCACATGGGGTCATGCCCAGGTTCCGTTGCCCTCCACAAGCTGATGACTGGGAAGTGTGAAACGGTTGACAGGCAGCCTGTGGTGGGAGGAGAGAAGATGTGGACCCCTGGGTCAGCCCTCAGAGGGGCAGAAACTACTAGGAGGGGTCCATCTCCCTATTCTGACATCGGCAGATCACTGGGGAAGGACCTGCTTTGTTCAGCAAGAGAAGGCTGAGATAATATGCAAACAGTATTCACTATTTTTCCTAATCTTGCTTTTCCAGTTGTCAAGTTGCTGCCGGGGCTGTTGCCTGTGTGCCCGTCTGTCACAGGAGAGCACCACTAGCCATGGGCAACGTTCTCAAAACTGCTGTCAGAGCAGGGCACCCGTGTTTCCCTGCATTACCAGCTGTAAAAGTGGTGGCTAAGAACATTTTATATATTTGCATGATTCGGTCACAGATGAGGGTTAGAGAGAGGAAGGAAAAATGCTTGTGGTAGAAATCCTGCCTGCAGCCCAGGTCCTTGGCTGTTAGCAGGGGACTCCGCTGCGAGCATCATCCTTGCACACTTCCCAGATGTGAACGTGTTATCCATCACGGTCTGTGACAAAGGGGTTTTCACCTATAGCAAATCTGATCAGTTTAGAAACTCCCTACAGCCCTTGCCAAAATACTTGTTTTTGAACACTTTTCCCTAGACACAGAATTCTTCCTCACCACCATAATAAAAATAATGTTGAAGTTACAATGAACTGCTATTGTTATAAAGCTAGTATCCTATAATAATCATATTAGTTCTCCCCCCATCTATGCTTAAATGAAAGCCTGTCTGTGCCACTGTTCGGTTTCCCTGGTTACAGCAGCTTTCTCTTATTCAGGTGCGAATTTCTGATGTTAAACACGGTGTCTTATTGCTTTTGTGCTGTGGTAAAAGTTAGAAGGGATGAGTGAGCTTTTGTCTGAGTAAAAGCAACATATTCTTATTAACTTACATAAAAATGGCAACATTTACATTATGTGCATGCTTGTATTTTTTAAACTATTAGAGGAGTACTCTTTAATCAGTAGAGGAGTGAAAACATTACTGTGCTTGGTTACCAAAGATACAGTTTTTGTATAAAATTCGATGACTATTTGATTTACATCTTTGTAATCTTAAGCAAAGGCAAATGGATATCCTGAATACATCAGAAAATGTTGCTCTTGGTAGTCATAAGCTACATTCTGTATTGCTGCTTCAGCTTCAGCAACAAATGAAAGCTGGCAGCTTTCTTACGTGTAGTACTGCAGGCTGGGATGGTTAGCAAACAGTTTCAGCATCCCCTTTGCCAGCCACGCAAAAGCTATGGGGGCAGCTTGAAGGATTGAACACTTTCTCACATTTATACTTCCACTCCACTGTTTCTTTCAGTGCCAGTGTGGATGCAATGATTTCTCTTGCCCATAGGCTGCCATTTAGACCATCCCATTTTAGAAGGTTACAACCAAAAATCCTGCAAATTTATCTCGTTCTTTCTTCCCTCTCATAATGTATGCTTAACATATATTGCCTTTCATTCCACTTGGATGATGAAAATTGGTTGCACAGAGAGTTTTGCAACATCTACTCCAACACTGGAGAACGGTTGGAAGTAAGCATCCTGAAATGTTGGCACTGTGTGGTTCTTTCCATTAGCCCTACGTAATACATTGCTTTGGCTAGCAACCTTTTTTGTACTTAGAGATTGGTTGTGGATTTGCTTATTTTACAACTATTCCTGCTGTGTAAAAGGGAAAAGACAGTTTATTATGAGTTTTACCCAATTATGTTACATAGTTCCACGAAAGAGAGAAATTAGACTCTTCAGTTTTATCAACTAACATATGCTGTTCTGACACCAACGTTGCCAACATCTTCAAGAGGCATCCAATGAGCTGTACACACCTAGTTGGCCTGTATGAGAGTCTTACTGGTAAAAATAACCTTAAAAATAATACAACAAAAGGTTACACCAAATAAAATTTGATAATGTGGTTTCATCCTTAACACTTAACACATCCTTCTGTACATTAAAGATACTTCCTAAATGTTTAAAATTCAGTCACATGAGCCAATTTGGAAGAGATTCTTTTTGCCTAATTGTGTTTGTCCAGAAGGTGTCTGTCCCCCAGTAATTACTGGAGAGACAAAAGTACCTGCAGCATGATTCATTCAGCCAACCTCTAACTTGGGTTCCCCTTCAAGTGCTCAGCTAGGCTGTCACATTCAGCTTGTCAACATCATCCAACCCTGTGAGAAACACATGAAAATTGGTTAGACATGCCACATAAAGCAAGAGATACAGAGAACTTTCAGTTTAGCTTTGTGTGATATTTAACAAAAATACCCTATGAACTCTTCTGTGTAACAAGATTTTTAGCCTGGTTTCCCCTTGAATTGAGGCGTATGCGATCATGATGTCTTCCTATCTGTCACGGCCTTCTCAGAAATTTTATTGTCAGTGGATGTACTTCAGTCAAATCTAACAGAAGAAACCCAAATGTCATATCTTTCTGAGAGGTCTGACACTGACTACTTTGACAAAAGAGTCACAAATTAGTATATTCACTGCACAAAAACCAGCAACAAGAGCTCGGTGGTTATCAGTTGGACCTTGTGGTTGGCTGGTGACAGCCTATGTACTGACAAGTCAATAAACATACATGGAGCTAAGAACCAGTTACAACATCTGCTGCTTTTTATCTGGTCAGCAATTAGGGGATAAGGGAATAAGGAGATATCTTTGTGTTTGGGGAATTTGAAGAGGAGGAGTAAGAGACTTGGAGATTTTGAGGTGTTATACCTGAAATTTCATGATTTAGGACACAAAGATGTAAAAAGATTGCCTAGTTCTGCTGCTCCCCCCCCCCAAAAAAAAACCCTTTTAGTTTGTATGTTTAATGTCACCTGATTAAATACTAACCAACATTTTCACTTCACAGCATTTACCCTGGAACTGACAGACAAAATAATGCTGAACCCACACAGCTATTTGTAGAATATTCTCAAACTATCCTCTCACATATCTGTATGCACATTATTCACATTGAATTCTCTGAATTCAGCATCATTCCAGGACATGATTATTTAAAGCACTGCCCATGTACCAATTTCTCAGTATAACCTGAATGTTAATATTTTGCAAGTTTGAAATGGTTGAACATCAACAAAATTTACAGAGTCTATTCTAATTATCTTGAACAAACAGTTATCATTTCAATTCTGTAACAATGGAAATGAAAATAATAAGACAGGATGGAAAAATAAATAATAGAATCACCTGTGCAGAAATTATAATACATGGGTTAAACACAAGCCAAGAGAGCAGAATGGTGGAAAGTGCCAAATGGTGACTCCACTTCCATAAAGATTAATAATAAGGGCCATTATTTTGCTGTTCAGTTTGAAATGGGATTCCCCATTGACTGAAAAATTGAGCCATGATATTTCCAGGATATTCCCATTACTGTTTTACTTATCTTTCACTTTTCTTGAGGAGTACCCTGTTGTTGGCATACTATTTTTTACTGTTTTTCTTTTCTGTCTTCCCATATATCTCCTTCTGGCTACATTTTCTGAGTTTCTTTTACCAGTCTTCTCTCATCTCTCCAGTAGAACCTCCTCCATCAAGACAGCCTCTCATCCCCCCTCCTTCCCGCTCTACCCAGTCCAATCTCTTTTCCAGCAGCCCACTCACTCTTTGCACTCTTAAAGGCCAAAGGGTTTGTCGACAGTTCAGCATTTCCCTTCCTCACTCAGTGCCCTCCTGAGCATTCATTTCTGTCATCCTCTCTATGTGAAGTGAAAGAAATTTAAGCAAACAAATGTGATAATATCTTCATGCCCCACTGAACTGTCCCATCATCTTCTTGTTGCCACCCTTATCTATATTAGCTTTGCCTTCTACCATCTATCTGCCTTGTCTTAGGAAGTAAACTACATCCAGTCCTAGGCAGCAAACTCTTTGAATCAGCAAAAGTATCTTTCCATTTCAATGATCTATGACACGTAAGTGAGAGTATATTCCATACTGCTAACTACTACATATTTCACAAGCACTGAATTTGATGAATCGACACCAGGGAAACCCACTATTTTTCTATTCCTCACACAGTGTGTTTAGATTTTACTGTTTAATCAAGTGACGCTTAGCTCATTTGAACTGACTTATGTACAATTCTCAGTCTTCAATTCCTGCATTCTAATCAACAGCTTAATAACGTGCAGCAAACAGTCATCATGCTCGATCCTAGCAGCACGCTGCACATTGAGGCCATGATCTTGAATTCAAGGACAAAACTCATTCTGGATCCACCCTTGTTGGGCCAGAGACTGATTTTCTGTTTCTTTGGCAACCAGGAGGAAAGATAGTCATGCGATGCACTAGATGTGTAAATTTGCTTTTGGATGTTTTTATTTTTAGTCAAAGAGCAAATTTGGCACATGTTTGTATTTTCTGTACAAAACATAGTACCTGGAAGTAGCTAAATGAATGCTAAAGAAAGCGGCTCTAGCTCAGTAGGCTTTCTGAGATGTAGAACATTTGGGCAAAAGCCTGTTTGAAAAGTGCTAGTGCAATTAAATTTAAGAGTGATTTCTGAAGCTGACTTCATCAGTTTTTCCCATTAGAAGTCACAAATTGGAAATACATACCATCCCCCTGAAAATGCATTATGTAGCTGTTTCTTTCCATTACAGCATTAACTGAAACATCTACATGAAAATATTTCAAATTATTTGTAAGGAATACATAGCTCTTTGATATGTTCAGACTTGTCATAATCTCACATTATAAGACTAGGATGTCTTGAAGAATAAATTCACCAGATAGATATATCAGTGATGCTAGGAGGCACTTCTATGTGTTAAGCTATAATGACATCATTATGCTGTAATGACATCAGTGCCAGTAATATCCCACTAAACAACATTTTTAGTTAAGGAACACTAAACCCGTAAACCTGCAGGTCAAATTTACCATTGTAAACATACATCACACATATATCACAGGTAGAGTGGGGCTGGGGTGGGGGGGAGGGGGGGCGTGCAGGTGCTGTAGGCAAAACACTGCCTATAGTAACCTGCCTTTAGTAGCTTGACATCTCTGTGTGTTCTGGTTGGTGAGTTATAGATGTTGCCTGAATTCCATCTTTCATTTTCTAGTTCTGAACTACAGTTGAAATCATAATGTTGTGGTTAATAACTAGCAACTGTTTGACAAACTGGATGACACAATTTGTTGCCGAGATAAATAATTTCTTCCAACTGAAAAACAGAACGTCACTCATAATCTACAAGAATTGTGTACGGAAAATGTATCATTTAATGGGAAAGTGGCACTGATGTAATGAGTGTATAATTACATTTTTTAAAATGATTTCCCAAACTACTCTCAGCAGGGGGACATCTGTTCAGATTATATGCTTTTTATTGTTTAGGTCCTGCTCCTTGGGGTTACGTTTGTGTTGCTCACAGACAAAAAATACTTTCTTTTCATAATTTTCCATTCAAAGAAAGATTTTATCACAGGAAATTTATACTTTTGAGAATGTAAACTCAAAGTGTTAGGAAGTTTGGTTATGGTCTCCACATCTGGTGTGACTTACTTCCCTTGCAGTTTCAGTGCATTATGCTTTATTGTTTAAATTTGCTTCAATGTTTACATGTGATCTGCCTGAGATACCACAAAGGGTTTGGTACTTAAAGAGAAAACACAGTTATATGAATGACTCTAGGAGGAGGCAGATTAAAGGAAGGAAAATCCAACATTCACAAAATTTTTCACTCCAATTTTGACAATATTTCTGAATTTGGAATTATCAGACAGAGTGCATTTGCATTTTAGATGTTTGGACACGAATTATCCAGAAGCAAATAGTCATCTGGGGGACATATTGAGCATTTTAAGAGGACTGAAGGGTAATAGAATAAATCTCACCCTAATACACATCCTGCTTAACTCCATCAGGGACAAAAAAATTGCCAAAACATAGGGCCATTGCCTGCAGTAATGTTTTTCTTTTCAGACTCGCTGTAACAAAACAGTGTTTCTATATTAGAAATATTGGCTTAACCAAATCAAGTATTAAAATCTGGTTAAACCGATACAACTTCCTGCGAGCACAACATGTAAACCTGTCTAACACGTGAGTATAAGCACGCAGTGTATTACACAGCAGGTGATCACGCAGTTTGTGACGGAAAGCTGCATGTTGCCTAAATCCCTCTGAGGCATCTATCTGTAGCTGGAGCAGAGTTTGACAAGAAAGAGAAAAGAAATTTTTGAGTAAAAGTGTCTGAAATATCCCTTGGCTGAAGAAGATGGACTGCCATCCTCTGTCTCTAAAGCTATCTGTCTTGTAATTCCTGCTAGCCAGATCATTTTTCTGTGGCCTGCATTCTGTTAACATTATATTAAATTTATTGCAGATTCATTACTCTGTTTAAAATATGAGACTAACTCCAGTGTAACTGCACTACGTGAGATCAGAATTTGTCTATGGTTGGTGTATAAATGGAAACTCACATACTTTGGAAATAGATATGCTGAGGGAACTGAAAACTCTGCCTTTAGAGTTGTATTGTCTTGGGTTTGGCTGGGACAGAGTTAATTTTCTTCCTAGTAACTGCTATAGTGTATAGTATAACCCTTTAGATTTAGGGTAAGAATAATGGTTTTACACTGATGTTTCAGTTGTTGCTAAGTAGTTGCAGTGCTTATACTAAGTGAAGGACTTTCCAGCTCCCCCTGCTCTGCCAGTGAGGAGGGGCAGAAGGAGCTGGGAGGGGGCACAGCCAGCACAGCTGCCCCAGGCTGCCCAGAGGGACATTCCATACCATGTGGCGTCATGCTCAGTATGTAAACTGGGGGGAGTTGGCTGGGGAGGGATGACTGCTCAGGCATGGGTTGAGCATCAGTCTTGAGTGATGAACAATTGCATTGTGCATCACTTGTTTTGTATATTCTATTATTATTATCATCATCATCATCATCATCGTTGTCGTCATTGTCTCTTCATTTGCTATCCTAATTAAACTGTCTTTATCGCAACCCACGAGGTTTTTTTCTAATTCTCTCCCCCATCCTGCTGGGAAGGGAGGGCTGAGCGAGCAGCTGTGTGGTGCCTGTTTGCCAACTGGGGTTAAACAATGACAGTATTTAAGAAGGCTTAAGCAGGCTTTACTTTTAATCCTTTTTTCAAAAAATAGACATGCTGAACAATTATTCATTCAGAAATGGTAAACCATCAAAAAATACAATGCTATAAGGTAAGAACTAGAAATGAAATAAGGCCAAAATCCCTTGTAATATGATTATAGTTACACATAAGGATATTCATGATCTATCAAGAGCTTAAGAGCATCCAAACCCTAGCTCATCTATACACAGTTTGTTTAACAGAGCAGAGATAGCATATTTAACACAGCTGGAGCCAAGGTATTTCTTTTCTTCTACAGAAGTAAATGTCTACCTTTACTGCCTGGCTTATTATTTCTACAGCAAAGGAAAATAAATCCCTAGACCGTGGAGTGGGAGATAGAAAAGAGGCATGACAAAACCTCTTAGGGTGATGAATAAAATCCTAATTAAAGATAGAGATGTTGGTAGTGCATGGGTACACTGGCCTTCCTCACCGACAGTTAGCATTTTATGGCTTTCTTCATGTCGCTTCATGCAGTTTGGATTTACACCGCAGAAACATTATGTTAGACCAGAAGAAAGATTATGTTAGAGCAGAAACACTAGTTCAGAAAAAAAATCATAATACACCCTGTAAGAAAATGAAAGTATCTTCCAATTTCTGGCATGTGTATAGTACTTCAAAAAGTCTCTCTAATTAAAAATCACTTGTGACTTGTTTCAGGTAATATATGTGAACGTATTCCAGTTTATAGTCTTTTTATTGACCAAAATTTAATTCTGTCCCATACATAGTCAGAGCTGTGTTATTCCCTCATTTGCTCAAATGCCAGTGTTAATAAAACCAGGGGAGATGCGCAGGGCAGTGTTCAGCTTGCAAATTCATGTGGAGAGCTGTGGAGATTCTATATGTGGAGAGCTACATGTGCACTCAGTGTCCAGAAACTCCCAGTACAGTTACCAGAGATGTAGTCAATACAGTCAGTGGAACCCGGAGAGCTATTCAGCTCATCTGGAAGCAGGCACGTACAATTGATGAGTGAATTGCCACCTAGATTCCTCTGACAGTATCGAACACATCTCCATGGACTACAGTTGGAGTGTAAACAGTTCAATTTAGCCGTCTTAATCTCCATGTACATTGCCGACGTGAGTGCTGGCTGTTCTTACTCACGTCAGAATGAATTATTGAATGGGGCTAAAAAAATCCTGAATTATGTCAATGTTATTTGTTAATATTATGAGCAAGAATCTCTTACATAGCTATGGAGTTTGGCTGCTTAACCAGACCTGCCTGAGTGCTTGAAGCACCCAAACGTGATGTGCTTAAAATCACCAGTCGCAATTTTGTATCTTTCAATACCTAATTTCCCATCAGTTCTACATTTTTAAAAAGCCAGAGGACCGTAGCTATCATCTACATTGAGTCTTTGCTGAATACCAGTAATTACTGTGGCAGTAGATCAAAGATCTAAAGGCATCGTTCCCCCTGGTTGCTCCCCTTAATGCTACTAGGTAAGGATCCACTCCCGGACTAAGGAGGGCTCTTGCAGCTGTGCAGCTGTGTACCTCCCACCATATGCTACAGCTATAGCCAACCCTCCACTTACGGAACAAATGCATCTCAAAAGTTTTGAGTCTCCCTACACTGGTCTGGGGAGGGCACGAGGAGAAGAACGGATATGCTCGTGTTAGAGACTTTGAAGCTCTAGTGCTTGAGACAAAGATTGTGTTTCTGCAGCTTGAACCTGGATGCTGAAATACCTAAAATGTCCTACATGTCCCCATAAACAGCTGTTCACTTTGAATATTTTTGACTGAAGGAGCGTAAAAAAAATTGTACCTTGTAACAATTTTTATATGAAGTTGATGAAACAAATTCCCTATTTCTTCATAATGTGCACAGAGGGGCTGACCCTGGTGCCATTTAATCAATTTTTCACTTGACTTCAGTAGAAGCAAAGATGGGTCCATGGTGAATGCACATCCAGGGGAAATTACACCCAGGTGCTTTTCAATGAAATGTTTATCCAATTCAAATGAAATTCCTTATTTCTTTATTTTGACAGAAGGTATTCTCAGTACTTCAGGCTGGCTTATACATATTGCTTTTCTCTACAGTGTATTTATATAGAAAAATCTAAGCTCATCTGCAGCCTTAGATGTCGAAGGAGGTGTTTATATGCAGCTTTACTTAGTACATTCCTTCCCAGCCAAATGTACTGAAGTACTGGAGCGACACACTGTGAAGCACAGTCTGAGTAGTTAATATTACCTGGAGCACATAGGAGAAAAAAGTATTTTGATGATATTTGTGCTTAGAGCTTTCCAGGTCTTGTGCATATGGATTTACAAACCGTAGATATCTTGCATATATTTCATCAGTGTCAGCCATAATAAAAATCTTCCCTCAGCAAATTTTACAATATTATCTACATAGTAAGATACAACTGAAAGTGTTGCCTGGAGTTTGAAGCTGTTGCAAGCATTATGATCCTAGACGCTATTATTAATCTATCAGGGTATTTAAATATGTCAAATTAGAAGTCTGACAGCAGAAGGCTGGTTAACATTGCAGAAAGGAAAAAGGCGTGTGTTCAAACATTTCTCCTTACATAAAAGCTTTAGAAACCGTGTTATGTATGGGGCCTGAAATCAGTCTGTTCAGGTCTGGTGTGCTTTAAAAGAACAATGACTGTATTTCATGTGTTTGAAAGTGGAGCTCCGATAACGCTGCTCTTGATTCCTCCCCCGCAAACCAGCCCTGTGTGTGCTGGCACCAGCACACGTGCACCAGCAGGTCACCATGGCGGTGCAAGGAGGGTCTGCCCACCCGGAGAGGAGACTCTGCCTCCAGGGCTGTTTTTTCCAGGGCAGGGCTGAAGTGAGGACTTCAGACGATGTGTCTGTGCTGGATTCAGAAAGTTTCCTAGCATGAATGTCAGGGTTCAGGGTGCAAAAACATGGTGCCCTGAAGGTTTCCTTTTTCTACACAAGGGTGGGATTTAGGAACAAGATGCAGTACATAGAGCAGACCCTACAATGTGTCTGCCAGGTCCTACCACCTGCAGAAGGAGTGACGCAAACGGTGTCGGAAGTGCTCTCCTGCTTGTGGTGAGCATCTGGGTTGAACATCTAGTTCCAAGTCCCTGTGGCTGTAGGAGACCAGACTACGCACAGGTTCCTCTGCATTGGCCCCGGTGTGGGTCTCAGCAGAAGACTGAAGTGGTGGATTTGTTTTAGTTTACTTCTAATTATTTTATTTGCATATCACCCGTCAGATCTACTTTCAATACTTCTTTTTAAGAAAATGCCAAAATCTTTCACATTGAGGTAACTATTTAAAAACATTGTGAGATTCACGGTGAAATCATCAGAGCTGACAACACTGATACATAGCATGCTTGAAACGAAGGCTGCTCGCAGGCCCTGAAGTGCTATCGCACAACATTCCCACGCGTTAGGGGCGGCCAGCCAGAGGTGACATTTGAAGACGCTGTGATTTTTCTCCAGCAGGAGCAAATACAAAGTTTCTGTCATACTCTTAAGATAAGCATTTCACTTATTAATGTGTCTCACAGAATTTACAACTGCTGCATCAGCAGAGATAAAATGCAGCAATCATGGGCTAAAATATTTCATCTCCAGTAACAGGGTTTGGGAGAACAAATTTACTAATTTCTCTTTTCCATGTATCTTGGGAGATGCAAATAACAGAATCTGAGTTTGCAAACCTTTACTATGAGAGTTCATAAGAGCAAATGGAGCACTGGGCCCTTACCCAGTTCAAATATTTCCTTCAGGATTAGGCCTACAGCTTTAATCTGTGAACAGTGGAGCTAGGGAGAAAGAGAAGACTTTAAACCCTGGCAATTTAACTTTGAATTCAAGCATAACGGGACAGAACAAAAAAAAAAAAACAAACAAAACCAAACAAAAACCAACAAAACCTAAAAAACAGATTCGAAGAACAGCTAGTAAAAGACATAAAAACTACTAATCCTTCTGGATAAAAAAACATCAGAAGGAGGAAACCTGCCAGAAATCCAGGAAGATGATCAAAGTATAAAGTCTCTGGGAATTCTGCTAAAAGTCTCAGAAAAGACAGGGATATTCTAGGGACTCCCCCCACCCCCACCCCCCCCCCACCCATCAAAAGTATTTGCTTGGAAGGGAAAAACAAAAAACCAAAAAAAAACAAAAAACAAAAAACAAAAAAAAAAACCACCAACCAGCCGACCCCTAAAGTAAGTCTTCTGTATACTCAGTTACTTTGGAGGAGTTTGGGGAGGTTCCCACAGTGGAAATCTTCATGCCAGGAGATGTATCAGGTGCTCTTTTCCAAACTGAAATGGAGATAGCAAAGCTCATGGAATAAATAGACAAAATGAATAATAACATATCAGAAGGATCAACAGGAACAGACAGGCCAAAGAGTTTTAAAGGAATTCAAGGATGAAGTATTCAATGTTTCAACAGCAGTGTCTACCTCTTGTTTAAAATTGCCTTGGTACCAGAGGCTAGGAGACAGTTAATTTGATACCAGTTTTCAAAGGGTTCAGAGGAGAAAGAAGGAACTCCGGAACAGTAAGTTGATGTCTGTAATGGGCAAAGTCATAGAAATTTTGGATTTGCAGCCATATTGGAAAATACGATATAAATATTGGGAACAGTCAGCATGGATTTTAGAAAATGAAATTATGATTCAGTAGAGTAGCTCTGAAAGTGCTCAGACAGGGGCAGCAGAGAGAGCAAACCTCTCCCATACCAGGACAGATTGAAGAGGTCAGGACCCTCCAGCCTTGCAAAGTCATGATTCAGCAGAGACAGGGTAAGGGTCTCTATAAAAGTAGGAGGTATATGGGTAAGTCTGGTATAAGAATATTGTCCACTGTAATTTCCAACACAGGAATTAGGAACCATTACAGGAAGATAGCAAGTGAAAATTGTGAAACAATTTTTTTTTTTTTAATCATCTAGTGGATAACTAAGCTGTGGAACTCTTTACCTCAGGGCATTGTGGATACTGAAAGTTTACAAGGGTCAGCTGGGCAAAAGAAGGAAAAAGTCATTAAATCCTACAAAGTATAAAGATACCCACACTGAACTGCAGATTGTTTGAGTCCGGCAGAATACCCCAGGGAAATGTTGCTGCTTGTTTGTGCTATGCTGGTTCTTTTCTGCTGCCCACTGCTGGGGACAGGGTATGGGGAGGTGGGAATGAGGACAATGATACGGGGAAAAACAGCTGACCTAGTGCACCTGGATTTGTATTGTTATGTTCTTCTGAACTTTTGAATTACAATGTCTCTCTCAGTTATCCACACACAGATATGTGGAGGACCAGATCTGTAAATGTATTTGGGTTACCCATTCCAGCTGGTCTTCAAAGGAGCTAAAACAGGCAAATAGTTGTAGGCACCTAAATAATATATAGTCATCTACTGTCAAAAGAAATTATTTTCCTTTTAAAAAATAGCACAGCAGTAGCATTCATTCAAATGGAAGCTTACAGACCTTATCTCCAAGTGATATAGTGTCTATTACTAAGAAGTTATGCATCAGCAAAGGGCTGTTACTTCACAGAGGTTAGATGCTTTATTGCAAGTGACATGTCTGTGACAACGCAGCGCTCCTGCCTACCAGCGCTGGAAAAGGGACATCGCTGCAGGATGTCTTCTCGCCATTGAGGTGAGTGAGCCAGTGAGGTGCCTCTTCCTTCGTGCACTAATATTTTAAAACAAAAAGAATTAAAATGTGATGTTAACAGAAACGTTGGAGAAATCTTTGCCTAATTCTGTATACGGTCACATTCAAATTGCACTCGTTGTCCTATAGTTCAATTTTGGATTAAAAACAAGGTACTCTTGCAATGCTCTGAGGAATACCAGCACTCCTCCCAGGAAATTTCTGAGATGGGAATAGTCATCTTGACCCATCCCTGGAAGTGTTCAAGGCCAGGTTGGATGGGGCTTTAAGCAACCTGGTTTGGCAGAAGGTGTCCCTGCCCATGGCAGGTGGGATCGAACTAGATGATCTTTAAGATCCCTTCCAACCCAAACCATTCTGTGATTCTATGATCTTCAGCCATCTGGGCAGCAGCCAGGTGAATGCTCATCTACCGATCTTGTAATTAAAAGGACTGTTATTCACAGACAGGACTTTTTTGGTACCAATATGCCTGTACAGGGAGGGTAGATAATAGGATTCTGACTTGTTGAGTCTAAGTCACAGTGTTTTAGTTGGGTGACATCCATGAGACACAAAAGAATTGACTCTTCAGCAGGCATTCATTCACACTGGAGGTTGCATGGGTGTCTTCTCCTTTACAGTTATGATACAGGTATTCAAAATATTTAATAGTGGCACACATCTCTGAGAGAGGTTTTCTCACTTCCCCAGTTCAGATAAATATGTTAGAAAATGATGAATCTTGGATATAATCTGTCTGCTGTGTTGTAGACAATATATAAAACCCATCCGTTGTGTGCTGTGTGGAGAAAGGGTTGGCAGAGAGCAAAATACTCTGAGCAACAGATGGTAGGTGACATGATAACTGTCTGAGCAGTGGTAACCTTCATATGGTTTCCTAATCAAGATTAAGAAGACACCAAAGGTGTGAGAGAAGGTGATGAAACCCGTAATCTATAAAACAAATATAAGGGGATGAAAGACATGCTGATGGATAAGATGCAGGAGAGAAGCGAAATGACAAGAAGAATTACTATATCCCTGTCAATATGAAAACAAAGTAGTCAGAGCTTGCATCAGCAAACATGCACAGAACAAGCAAAAGCACCCTGTATGACGGACTTTTAAACCATTATATGGATAACTGAGTGACTTGGAAGGGACAGCAAATTAGGCAAAATTGGTAAGAATGATTTTAAAAGTATATAGACATTTGATGAGAATGTCAAAGATCACCAAGTTTCTGCTGGGGCTATGAAAAATGGAAAGGTAAGTGAAAGGAGAGGCTCAGGGATATCTAAATAAAATTTTTGTCCCAAGCCATGCCTGCAGTAAAAACTTTTAAGAAAACCATTTCCAGCCTTGCCCTTCCCCTAGGAACTGTGTACATTTAGCTGCCCTTGCCAAGCTGGGTTTTTTACACAGAAAGCTATCCCAGCAAAACTGCTTCGTCGGCACCCTGTGAAACCAGTCCTACTGATTACCTTAAATCTCTGCAGTTGCGTCAGCTGAGCTTTCCTCTCTCTTTTTCATATGGGACAGATGATCTGTTTTATGCAGCTCCTGTAACTGCTACAGCATCTGCTTATGCAGCACTGAGAAGGGATACACACGCAAGGTGTGGGGCACGGACATTGCCAACTTGCTACGGGCATTTGCTTCCCAGCTGCAAGTGCTGGCGTGGAGCATGTGTTTATGGATGGACCAAGCCTCAGCAGGTGGGAACAGGCCAGGAGGCACATCTGGAAGACTCAGCAGGGGCTGCAGAGCACTTGGGTGTGGAAAGTGGCGTTTCTAGAGCTGTGCACTTGAAAACTTGGCAAGAAAAATCGATTGCAGATAAACCTCAAATTACATCTTTTCTACCTCTGATGAAAATGCACTTTATTTTTTGAGGGTTTCTCCATAAAAACAGAGCATTTACAACTTTTCTTTTTGGGTGGTGTTTAGTCAGTAGAGTTCACAATGATCCACCAGAATGTCTGAAATATTCCCACTGACCTGCTGCACTCTTTATTGTCAAAAAAAGTTTCAGACAAAATGTTTCACTCAGTACTACCAAAAATGAAAGGTACTTTGACACTGGTAAGAGAGAAGGCATCAGCTGGCAGCCCTGGCTGGCAAAGGATGTAGGGGCAGCAAATCTATATTGAGGGAAACTGAAATCCAAGTGAGGCCATTAGTGGCTCTTTCTGCACAAGACTGAGTATGGCATTACATAGGGTCTGCCAGAAAGATCTGCTCACTGTCAGATCAGGTTGCTTAGATTCAGTAGGAATGATTACATTTCTTAGGTTTGTTTCTGGCTGACCACAAGGATATTATTACAGAAATAATGGTTCTGCTTAAGCAGAAAAAAAAACAACTACTTTTTCTTAATTGGTAAAATAAGGGTAATTATTTCCCCTGCTTATCATAGCTCTGCTAAGCAGAAGCAAGGTACCCCCAAGCTGGTAGAGGGACATCACAGGAGTCCCAAAGTCACAGAAGGGAAAGCTCCAAAGAACTGTGCCTTTTGACCAAGTCATGCATTCATTTTCAGGAGTACATAAACTAATACATGACAACATAATTCTTGGATACACAAATTATTTCCACCAAATTTATTGCAGCTTTTCAATACTTGAAGGGGGCCTATAAGAAAGATGAGGAAAAACATTTTATCAGGGCCTGCTGTGATAGGACAAGGGGGAATGGTTTTATACTAAAAGAGGGGAGATTCAGAATAGATATATGGAAGAAATTTTTTACAATGAGGGTGGTGAAACACTAGAACAGGTTTCCTAGAAAGGTGTTAGAAGCCCCATCCCAGGAAACATCCAAGGCCAGGCTGGCTGGGGCTCTGAGCAACCTGATCCAGTTGCAGATGTCCCTGCTCAGTGCAGGGGGGTTGGACTAGATGGGCTTTAAAGGTCCTTTCCAACCCAAACCATTCTATGATTCTATGATCCTATATCAGCACTTCAATATCTTGTTCCCATGGTTACACAGTTAGTACAATTGAACATAGCACTTTCTTGCTAACCAAAAATAATTCTAGCAATGTACCCAAATAAAAATACTTTGTTGTTATTGTCCAGTTTAACCATTGGCAAGGTCAGTATAACTTCTCTGATCAGTGAGGTAGCTATTATGTATACCTACAGCTGAGGTTACTTTCATCTGGCACTGTTAGATGACCATTTCTCTGGTCTTTGGTTTCTGCAAAGCTGGGAAGAGTCCCACCTGCACAGAGTCAAGAAACTTGATGCAGTGGATTTCTTGAACTGTGCTATGTACCATTCAAACTGGGATTCCACTCCACATACACAGACATGTTGACAGGAAACTTTCCTGTTAGTGGATGTATTTGTGAACCAGCATGGATGTTGCATAGACACAAATGTGCCTCTCCGGAGTGGTCTGGTCTTTTAAAAAGACAGCATTGCAAACAAGAATGTTTCTTCAGAGGGGGTGGGGGGGAGAGGGAGGATAGCAGTACCAGATTCACATCTATGAATGAAATATTTATATTGTTAAGGATGTATGGTGTATCTTTATGTTGTACTCATGAATTGAGATGGGAAACATTATTCTCATATTAGAAAGGTTAAGAGGAAAGACTGTCTGATTTCGAGGGGCTAAGCACCAAGGTAGCTGAGGTGCTGAGCAGCTGAGTCCCTCACCGGCAGCCCTCTCCATACACTTTGACTTTGTGCTATTCCTGAATAGACTGTACTTGCCCTGCCTGGGTAGTGTAAGCAAACTGTTAGCACATTTTTATGAACCTGATGGACTTATTCAGGAACCTTGAGTGTCAAATGCCAATTTTCAAGGACAAACATAAAACATTTTTTTTAACCATACAAAAATAAAGGTGTGAAGTGTTGGCTGGTATTCCTGCATGAATTACAGGTTGTTTCTGTAATCTTTATTTTTCTCTTGGGTTTAATGACAGGCAAATTGTGACATGGTATTGTGTCTTCAGTCCCCAGAAGACAGAGTCCATGCAGAATAACTGCTACAGAGGACAGAGGGATCCAGGAAGGCTGGGCACA
>KL254440.1:21222-37288 GCA_000699545.1 Podiceps cristatus | reverse complement strand
CTGAAATCTTTTCAGGCTATAAGATTTAAGGTTCTGATTATGCCTTGTAGAGAGTTACAAACTGATGAAGAGGTTTTGCTGTATGTTACGGAAGACAGAGCACTCGGGCTGTGTTACAGTTTTCTCCTGTCGAGCTCTTTGTGTGTGGTGCCCGGCAGAAGGCCACGGGGGTGTGTATGTCTGCGAGTGCGTATCTGTGACAGCAAGAGCTCAGCTGCTGGGCTTAGAGCATTTGGGTTGAGTGAGTTGCGAGCTGGTGACAACTTTGGTACCGAGAGAAGAAAACACATGTGATGTAATGCATTTTCTTCTAGAATCTACTGTTTTGCTGCAGCAGCTGAGTGACTGTGTCATGTGGCTGAACAGAGGTTGTACACGTCTGTTACATGCTGTTTAAAAATGATGTTTATTCCCTGCTGGTGTTCACTTCAGTTTCCTCAGAATAAACTGCATGAAAATCATAGAATCATAGAATCATAGAATCATAGAATGTTTTGGGTTGGAAGGGACCGCTAGCGGTCATCTAGTCCAACCCCCCTGCAGTGAGCAGGGACACCACTACCTAGACCAGGTTGCTCAGAGCCCCGTCCAACCTGGTAAAATCAAACCCTCAAACCTGTTTCAAAAATAACAGGAGTAAAAATAATTTTTTTTTTTAAAAAAAATGTATTTATTTTCAGCTTCTTGCCTTGTTGCTTCTGAATTTTGCACTGTAAGTGGGACACATTCTCAAGTTTTTAAAATAATGAAAACTTAGATTCTCATACAGTGTTCTGACTTAAGGATGTAAAATCCCAAGGAAAACATATAAACATCTGACATTGCAGACCTTGTGATGTGAAAGTACAGCTTGAGTTTGTGTGGGGAGCAAAAAGGGGTTCAGAAGGGTTGTGGAAATTCTTCTGCGCTTCACAAAGTTAAAAAATGTTAAGAAAGGCAGTTTTAGAGAGCATACTACTTCTTTAACACAGAAGTACTTTAAAATGACCTTTGTCATGCACAAAACAAAAATGTGTTTATTTCTGAGGATTCATGTTGGGGCCAACTGTAAGCAGAAAGCATACACATAATATTCATTAGGAAGCACATATTTTAGTGACAATTAATAATTCAGTGGTTCCTAAGATGCACTAAAAGAAAACCCTATCTGTCACTGAAATGCAGGTGAATCTATTCAGGAGTATGATATCTGTTGAGCAGCAAGTTCGTGCATTAAGGGCAGGAAGCTGTGAAGGATGTACCCAGATAAAATAATTCGATATTTGTTCACTCATTTCCCATTCTGATTTTGCTGCAAGGCAGGGTGGGGTCAGAAAGCTTTGAAGTGTAAACCAGCAGCGAGGAATCTCCAATGCCCTGCATTGGTCAGGACAGGGGAACCGCAGACCATGGACGCAATGCCAGGGCCCTCAGAGAAACATCTTGCCCGTCTCAGCAAGAAGGTACAAACCACCATGAACTGAAAAGCAGCCAAATGTTTTGCAGTGCCTTGGCTTCTCCTCGGATTCTCCTCTCCATGTACTGGCCAAGCCCTATCCTATTTACTTTCCAGAATCTCACATTATTACGGCCTGAGGCTGTAGGGCTGCAATGGATCCTGGGAAACTTGTTTCAGCAAATCTTAATTCAAAAGCTGACCACATCTTGGACAGGGCAGAGCATTGCCTGGCTAACAGATGTAAAACATGAATGTTGGCTGTGGTTTTGGTACAACCACGTGTAACATCTTACATGTTCCTGTTTTGTATTTCACAGAGTGTCTGTGAAACTGGAATATTTTGTATGAAAGGTTTTGCTATGTTTCTTTGTTTTTTTTTGGTCTGAAAAATGTTTAAATCAATTTGAGTGTTCATAGCAGCTGGTATATCTGTCCTAGAATCAGCAAGGGAGATGAGAATTCCTAAGTCCTATTCCAAATTTTCAAAGTTTTGTGTCTAACAGGGGTTTTTATACCATACGTAAATCAGGTAACACAGTATTTTCCTTACACAGCTGAATTAAATGGAAGACATTTGGTCTTTGTGTAGATGTACATGCAAATATACCAAAGTATATTTTAGCAAGTCTGTATCTACTAACCTATATATACAGATAAAAATTAGACCTCCTTTTTTGATCCCTCTGTCTACTTGTGTCTGTGTAACTTTCACTGTTTTGTAAAAATGATGTTTCAATGGCATTTTCACAGATGCTTAACTAAGCCTGTAGGGCCCAGTCTCTGAAATTAAGTTGTAGCATTTATAAATGTCACTAAATTGGTGGGTGAAGAAGGAGATTTGAATAGGCCTGACTTAGTCCCATAATTTTTTGTTACCCAGAGATGAGGGTGGAGGCAATGACCAAAGTGAAGCAATGTAAATTAATTTGTATTTATCCAAAAAAGCCCCCAGACCTAAACTGCGGGAGGTCTTGAGTGAAATATGTCAATATCTAATATATAGGATAGACTTATTTATACAAGGCATATCACTGATATTAAGTGTGTGAGAGATTGGTTCCATTCACGCAACCAAGGTAAAAGGATGGGTACAGATACACAGTATCCACAGTAATAGCATACAATCTATTGTAGTGCAAAGTCAGGATGCTAAACGTTCAAAAATCCCCTGCCTCATAGCTTGTCAAACAGCTCCTTCTGTTTTTTGAACATGCTGTTTTGAAATCAAAAGCGTGGTTTTTAGGGCACTACTGGAGTTACACAGGTACCCATAGAAGCATTCCTTTGAGAACTAAATAGGTCAGAGAAAATCTGGTTTGCCTGAAAATCATATGGGCACTCTTTCTTCTTTTTGTGCTGGGATAAACTGTTTCCCACAGGGTCATCGCATGGCCCCCACAAAAAAGTCTCGATGGAGTTCAAGTTAGGAGAGCTCAGTAAGGATATTTAGTACTGTGACTAAGTTGCTGGTAAGTGAGAGTTTCTGTAAAACAATACTAGAGAAGATAATTTCTTCCCTTACCAACTTTCTACTATTTTCATTTAAAGCATTCTGGACCTGATTCTGGTATGATAGACAATGGTATACCAGTTTGTTAGTGTAAATCTCTGGGCTTCAGATGCCGACTGAAATGAAGTCTGCCTAAACCTTGAAGAATTCCTTTGCAATTTTGCTCATCTTTATTTGTTCAGGTATATATATCACAGCCTGAAAAGCTTGCTTAAAAATATAGAAAACAGAGAATCAGAAACATAGACAAATAGAGAAATAAAGCAGAAAAGGTAGGGAAATACTGTATGTGAAAAAAAAAAAAAAAAGGAAAAAGCGAGCTAACTGTGGTACGTAACACAAAAGAAAAAAGATCAGAATGAACCAGACTCAATGAAAAAGGGAGTAAGTCTAGGTAGATGGCAGGAAGCCTGAGGGAGGCCTGGAGAAAGAAAACTACAAGAAAAGGATATCAGAAAAAAAAGGAGGGGCTGAAAGAGGCGAAATGTAGGACTAGAGACGATGAAATCCATGAATCCATGATCACACCAAAGAGAAGATTTTTATTTTGGTTTTGGGGTTTTTTGTTTGTGGGGTTTTTTGTTGGTGTTTTGTTTTTTTTTTTTTTTTTACTTTCCTTGACAGGGGCAAAAGGTATGTTTTTAAACATTTATTGTTTGCTGCTTGAAAACCTAGGAGTCTGGCTTCTGGTAGAAAGGTCTCCATATACTTGTGCAACTAAATTTTGCTTTCAACTTCTTGACCTGTTTGAGTAGAAAAAGAATTGCTAATCATTGCAATCTTGTTTCATGGAAACATGGTCTGCAGAGAAATGGATAGTGCAGTGCTACTAGTTTTATTAAAAAAAATGTTTTGTAATTAAACTGCATGCATGCACACATGCACACACATAGATAAACACAAAAGTTTTTCTTCAGACAGCAAGAATGTACTGCCTAAGTGGTGCGTAGCAATTTAAATTAATTTAGCCAGCTTTAATAAGGTATTGCCAACTGCTTTTGTTACAAATAAATATTTAAAGATCAATTTTCATATACAATCAAAGCTTAGGATCAAATCATTTCAATATGCCAAGATTCCTTTCATTTCTCTGTCTCTCTTTCCCCCCCCTTTGCCCTTCCATCAGTGGCTAGCTATTAAAGATAAAATGGTTGTAATCATTATAATAGATCCCTCTGCATGATCATTCTAAGTGGGCCTAATCCTCTGCTTTTCTTATTGCATTGCAATATCCTACTATGGGAATGGAAGAGATGACACAAAGGATTATGACTACCGGGTATGAAAAAGGAAGACCAGAGTGAAAGTTACTCTTTCCACAGAAGTGCTTAATAAACATTAAGGTTTCACACACAGGCTGATAGGAAAAAGAGCCACATGAAATAAGCCTCTTTAGCACAATGTTTTCCATTGCAATTTTACTGAAAACACAAGTTAATTAAAACACACACACATGAAATAACCTACTTTTGAGTTCTAACTATGAGACAAGACCATACTGTATGCATACAAACTGTAAGAAATAATTTATAGGACAAATTCCCCACAAGACCATTCAGGGAAGGGAAAAAAAAAACCCTAAAAGAAAGAGAGAGAAAAAAAGACCTGGCTCTTGACACTAAAGGCTTAACATCAAATGCGGCCAGAAATCCATTTTCACAGTTTTATTGCCCATTCTGGACGCTTCATTTCAAAGGGAAAGAATTTGAATTCAGACACATAAAATTCCCTTTGTTCTCTTGCCCTCCAGCCTTTGGTGCCAGTGTGGACGGTCCTATAGGGAGAGGTTGAGATCAAAAAAAAATTTGCAGCTTAGATACCTGGCCCCAAATGATGCCCCTTGGCATTCTTAATTAAATCAGCTTTGCAATAGATTGACAATGCACTGTCAATTATAATCATTTATATTAACAAACGGAGTATTTTTAACACTTTGGAAATAACAGAAGTTCAATAGACCTGGGGAAAAAAAAAAAAAAAAAAGCTATAAAATTATACTGCATGACGATCACACACAATACAGTGCATCAGATTGTAGGTCACATAACATCTTAACATTGGGTAAAGCTGAAGTGATTTCACATATCTTTTCCCATCTGAAAGGACATTTCCATTTAGGTTTATCTGGGCTGTTTGTTGTTTTTCTGTCAGCTTCAAAACAGAAGTTGAGTGTACGGTAAGGGGGTAAGAAGGAGGGGACATTGCAGCCCTGTGATGGAGGGAACCTTTGTTATAGAGAAAGGGCCTGATCCAGAGTCTACTGCACTGGAGGGAGGTATTCCTTATTGATCTCAGTAGGCTTTGGACCAGTACCTGCAGACATTATTTTCACTGAGAGTTCTGAGGTACTTTTGATATTAAAATCTGCACTGGCATATTTATGAAAGGAAGATATCTCCTTTGCCAGCAAACGACATCCCGACTTGTACTGATGAATAAGGTACTTTCCGCTTTTTACAGTGTTATTTCTTTATGTTTTAGCCTCATGCCTCTTTCTATTCCAGTTAATTTGGAATAGATACAGATCAGCTCTCAGGCTTCAGAGTGTAAATTGATCACCTGGAGAGGTCAGGAAGGCATTTTTTCCTCTCCACATATAGCACTGCATAAGAGATTAGAGGTCTGTATAACAATGCCTGTATTGCCACTTTCTGTGGAGTTTATAGCTACTTTTTCCTTTCTTCTTTTTGGAACCCACTGGCTCTGATATTCATTTTGCTTTAGTGGCTTATGCATGGTTTTTGCTTCAAACATTCATGTAAGTTGATTTTGATTTTCCTGTATGAAATACAGCTCTACTCTTGGATGTTAGTATAGAGAGCAGGTGAGTTGCATGTTGGCAGGCTATTTTCTTATTTGGTGGCAGTTAATGGACATTCCTCTGCTCAGGCTACAGAGATGGACAATTTTTAATTCTTTATTGGATGGATTTATAGAGATACTGTCACTCTTGCAGTTAAATAGAAGTTTATTGCGAAACTTGAAAAAGATTATTTTCCATAAACTTCCTATGGAGTAGGCAAATTTACTTTAATTTTTTATGAAATTTTAAAAAGTAGTTGTAACTGGGAAATACTGATCAATTGCAGATTTCACCATAGTTAGAATCCTCTTCTAAGTTTTAAATTTTTGAATTTCAAACATGGTTGGGAGATTTTGACTTTTCTCTCAACTGAACTGTTCCCAAGTCCCTGAGCATTAAGGACCTCACAGACATCCTAGCAATTCATTTGTCCAGAAACAGGAGGTAAGCTTAAAAGATAAGAAAGAAGCTAAAAAAATATTGTGACCTGACCTGAATTGTGGAAGAATCAGGACCTGAAATTTGAGAACTGGCCTTCAGAATGGCCTGCCACAGGTCCCTCAGAAATTATTCTTGTGAACCGAGATCAAGAGTTTCCAAGTCAGGACCCGTACACCAACTGTTATACAGAAAAGAAAGCGGCGTCTCATTTGGTGAGGTTCCTTTTGAAGAATGTCTTAAAGACATCTTGAATTGCAGCATACTGAACTGCAGCTGGAAGTGAATGGGGGGAGATTTTAAACCCAGATATTCTGCAATAGTTCATGTCACCACGGTGGCAAGTAGCTGGAATGTGCATTTGTTGGAGCATCTTAATAAATGCAAAATTGAACTGATTACAGTAGTTGATCAGTAGCAGAGATCTCTTGACTAGCTTTAGACATGAGCATAAGATCAAATACAGATCCATGCTGTCGCTGCTGCAGTCAGAGAAACATTCCAAAATTCTTCCCCTTCATTTTCTTTTCTACTTCCATTTTTCTCTTAAACTGTGCTTAGTTTACACTCCTCTTTCTATATTACACTTTGTACTAGACTATATTACACATTCTTCCTTCAAGTGTATATTCAATGCAGGATATAGGGAATCTTGCCTGCAGAGCCAGCGGTTTCCTCTAAACATGCCTTGTGAGGGCAGTCATTGAAATCTGCAGCGTATTCCTCTTCTATTCTTTCACCAGCCTCAAATCCCTTAGCAATAACAAGCTTGTATGTCAGGTTGTCTCCTCTTTTTAGTATCACTGGACATAATCAGGATTTCCATTCTGCTTTGAGAAATCCTTTCTGTTCCTAGGTAGTCATTATTGCCCTATTCCGGAATTTCTTCAATAAGTCTACATCTTTCTTCCAAATCAGCAGTGTCTGTCAAGAGGAAACTGCTGTTTAGCTTTGGGAACTCAATGAAGTGAGAACTATTCTCCTTTTATATTTAAACAATAACTCTCCAGCTGCAAGGAAACTGAGGAGTATAGTAAGAGCCTGATAAATCAAGCAGTCATTAACTTTGTGGCACGTATAAAAGAAGAGGAGATGGTAACTCCCCAACGATATCTACTTTGATATAGTCTCTTTCCCCAGATCTCTAGATTAAACAGAGCAGAAATCAAGCAATTTCCAGATAAATTATTGGAATATTTTGAAATTTAGTTAATATGAAAGCCAATTCAAATTATTAATAAATTTATAATTTGTTCTCTGTAGAGAATTTTTATGGTTATTTTTACACAGTCTGTGAAGGATCAGTGACTGTTGACATAGTTAAGTCCAACGAGCACTCAATTCCTGTAACTTTTAAATGTCAAGAACCCACGGTGCTGCAATGGATTCAAAAGCATCATACTCTGGAATCATGCTAAATCCACTTAATTTGAACAAATGTTTGCAATGGAGAAAATCAGATTTTTTGATGAACCCATCAGCTTTTTGCAGATAATTTCAGTGTAGGACAAAAATAATACCTGAAAACTGAAAATATTTTAACTTGAAGTATGGATGTAGTACCTCATGGGGATTGTATTTCAGGTATTACATGGTTCCGTTTTCCTTTTTGAGACAAGTTCCTTCATTGGAGTACCTCTTTAATGATGCCCTGCAACTGTGTGATTCCTCCTACGGTGCATTGAGATGACAGAAGAAGAAACGAGACCCTCCAGGAAGCTTCCTGCTAGAGAGTGCAATATTAAGAAAAATAAATGGAGGAGAAAGGATAGATGAATTATAGTTCTTGTAGAGCATTGTGGTGGCTTTTATGGTTCAATGTTTGTAAATCCTTGCATTTCAGGCAAAATACTGAGGTTTTGAGTTTTTAGCCTTTATCCTCTGCCTCCACTCAAAAAACCAAAACAAAATAAAGAGTAAAAGTATCTGCTATTATCAATAGCCCATTATAAGCAAAACCCTTACTGAGGTGTGCAAAAAAATATGCTAAAATACATCCTGGAGCGGGACAGCTAACTTTTTTCTTTTCATTTCTTTTTCTTTTTTTCTTTTTTTTTTTTTTTTTCCTTCTTGTTCCAAGTGGATATCTGTGAAGATTTATTTTCTATGTAGATCCAATAGTAATTTAGGATGATAAATCTCTCAGAGACAACTCTCTGCAGACTTAGTGAAAATGTATGCCTGAAGCTAATTTTCTCCAACAGTCTGGCTTTTCCTTTTTCCAGTTATATTGGCTTCTGAATCGTCCAGTCCTTTGTTTTCTGGTGAACACAACAGGGACTTTGCTTTTCAGAAAAAACACAGGGTCTTATTTGTCAGGGGACCATGAAAATGGTCCTGTCAAGGGATTTCTGTGAGTATCCATGTAGATGGGAGAATGTTCGCATTTAATCTGTTCTTTCTATCATAACTGTAATGGAATTTTAATGTACAGTTATAAGAAATAAGTTTGAAAGAGAACCAAAAACTCCAGATCTGTCCTTGTCTCCCAGGGTAGAATGAGCTGTACCTAAACCAGTCTTGTCATCTTTATCTAAACTGTTTTTAGGAATTTCCAACAATCTAGATTCCATCATCTATTTAGAAAATGTACTCCAAAACTTACAGGTTTGGGTTTTTGGTTGTTTGGTTGTTTTTTTTTTTTTTTTTTTTTTTTTCCTCCGGCTCATTATTTCTTGCCTTCTAGGGTGGAGAATGGATGATTCCATTCTACTTTGTGATGTCCTTTTCTGGACCTCCACTGGTTTTTACTGCCCAGTCCCACAGTCTCTTCAATGAGTTTATATCTTCCTTCAAGTGTGGGGTCACAGCTGGACACTATTTTCCATTTGTAGTCGTATCAGCTCAGAGGAGAAGACAGATGACCAAGGCCATTTAGATGACACATTTAATACATATCATTTGTTTTTTTCCCACAATATGACATACCTCATTGATGGTGAGTATTCCTAAGTGAGTAAAGAACTTTACCCTTGTTCTCACTAAGTTGTATCCTACTTTTAAAGGCCATTATTTCATCCAACTAATTTTGATGTCTAATCCAAAGTGCCTGAAGTATGGTTTAGCTGCATGTCATCTATACATTTACTACAAGTACACTTTATTCCATCTTCATGTCATTAATGAAATACAAATTAGTGCCAAACATAGGACAGACCCCCATAGAACACTCAATGCATCCATCCGGGATACGAAGACATCACTAAATATATCTGCCTTAGTTAAGTTTCACTAATATTTTATTTGCCCGCCTTCCATCACATGCTGCATATTTGGTAAAATCTTAGCTCTTGTAAATTATGAAAGTAAGAACTCAAATCCATAAAAAGTGGGATGTGTCAATTCATATCAACAAAGATCAGTTTGTTTTAAACTTAATTTTTCTCCACCTTAAGCCAAAGACAAAAATTATACCGATTTCATTTAAATGAAACTTGGACCTCATTATGACAGATGAGCTGAACTACATTTAATTATGTTGGTTGTAACTTAGAAGCATATTCAGCTTGTTTATTGTTTTACAAGTATTCCTTTTCTCCTGCCCCCAACCCCCACGTTTTTTCCCCTATTAGCTTAGAGTGGAATAAGTGAATCTCTTAGCAAAATAACAGAATAACTGAAAAGTAAGTGGCATTAAAAAAAGGACATCTTATATGACTGGTCTGGTTTGGATATCAGTTTCTGTTTCAGGCAAATATAATCAAAATCTAAACTCTATCTATGAATATCGTCCTGTATTTAATATCCTTAATATCTAAACTACTTCATAGGAGTCCACTATTTAGTATTTTTAGTATCTGCCTTTTACTTCATTTCAGCTTTACGTTCCATTTGGTTCTTCTTACCTATCTTTTTAAATAGGACATCAGACAGCCCAGCTGAGTAACTCAGCATTGCGAGAGAACTCAACGTTGTTCACATAGTTTAACAAGACTGCAGTGAGCTCTGTTAAAAATAACATTTACCATGGCATGGTACAAATAGCTCATAGTGAAAAACACTCTAAGCAAGGAAATACTGTGGTAAAATCAATAGCCCAGAACACTATTATGCTTTCTAATGACACCCACAGTTTGAGCAGGGAACATGTACAGATATTTCCACATTTCTTATGTCCTATTCATGGCCACTGGAATCAAATTACATTTAGGCCTGCAACAAAGACATAGATTTATATCCCAGACTCCAGGTTCCTCTGAAGCAAAACTTGTCTGGGGCCTGGAATCTGACCCTAAACCCACTGAACTGAGGGGAGATTTTCCCTTTTATTCAACCAGCTCTGAGACGAGTCTGAAGGGGATGGCATCCAGTGCAAGGGAAGTGGGCAGTGCAGTTTGTTCAAACAGGGCTGGCTTTGGGCCGTGCATGCTGCTCCTTGGGATGCGGAGGGGGAGAGCGCTGGGTCTCCTGGCTACGGCCAGGTGCGGGGTGCGGAGGGGAAGAGGACACCAGAGATGCCCTGGAAGATGTGCCTCAGGCCTGTTGAAGCAGGGAGTGTTTTAGCCTGGGGGAGGAACACAAGGAGCCCATTATACATCCTCCTGAGCGAGACACGGTCTGGGTGGACGCGCAGAACTGGCACATCCTGCCTCGGGTGACTCACGGCAGAGCTCCACACCTCCCAGTCGGCGTGTGTCAGAAGCGTCCCTGTCCTGGCACGCTGGGCTGCGGGGTCAGGAGCACAGTGCCATCACAGTTTGGATGGCAGCTACTCTTAGTCCTGCCGAGCCATTCTGTTTGGGGCTGCACAGAGAAGGATGCTGATAATGCTCAGGTTAAACTACAAAGTCATTAATTTTGTAGATTTTGGAGAAGAAAACTGGGGTATGCTTATGACAGCTTATATATATTTCTAAAAAGAAATTGGCTCTTAGTTTTAGTATATCACACTTTTGAACACAAAACTGGATGTACTTTTGTAAATATTTTGTCTTGGAGGATTTTTTAGCAGACATGTAAAGGAAGAATTCTGATTTTGCTTACTCCCTAAGACGTGTAAAATTGTTCCACATCATTAGTTCAAGTCCCATTGTACAAGACTAAAATTTTGTCTGTTGGAAGGGGAAGTGATTGAAACAAACCTTTATGTATTTTACCACTTCCTTGGCATTGTGATCTCTAGGAACTGAGGCCAGAATATGGCATATGAAAGAAAAAATACTTTGTTATCAGCATCTATATGTGTATGTATATGTATATGGAATATCCTTATATATGTATTATTTTTTGATTTTGTTGGTAACATTTCATAAGTAACCATATATTTATAAATATTCCATCTTTATGTGCATGAAAAACTAGACATACTGTAATTGGATAACAATAATGAACCTTTGCATAGTTCAAATGTTTAGCATGTAGTCAAACAATTTAACTTGTGGGCAGATAATGACCCAAATTACAAATAAACCTGCCTTTGACTTCAAGCAGATTATAGAATCATTATTGTGGAGACAATTTGGATATATATACATTTGTTGTATGCTTAAATGCATTTTGGAATCAGTATTTTAAACAACCAGTCAAGGCTGAGGAAAGGTGGAAAATAATAGCTAAAAAGGATCCTGTTGGTTAAGATTTCTCCCCACTTGGATTTTTGTCCTTTTCATACTACATTTTTTTTGAGCTTGCCTGAAGTACTTTATGCAAGATTCAGGGGCAAACGTCCCCGCATTGTATAGTATTTAAATAATTGAAAGCTGGCAGAAAGGTGGGGTTTTGATGAGTCTGCAGTTTTGTATTAAAATCAAATATATTGTAAGCATAGGGAAACACAACTCAGTGCCCTAAGAAGGTCTGGTGTCATGGTCAACATTCGAAATTTGCATGAGAGGTTATTCAAAAGAGAGAGAGGAGACTTCCCTATTGTATTAGCATGGTAATGCAATTCTTTGTGTCTATTATCCTGATCCCCACCAGCTCTGGTATGCACAGGGTCTGGGTTTTTACGAGCTACAGGCTTTTATGCAGAGATATTTTATCAACCTAATTAAAAGTTTTATAAAAGTAAATTATATTTATGTTTGCATCTCCTATTTGCAATCATTAGGGAACCCAGACCACCTCCGGTGACTTCAGAGAGGGCTGGTCAGGTCCCATCTGTGTAAATCTTGTGAGTTGTCATAGACTCATTGCATTTGATTTACATGTGAAACCTGCGGACTGAGCACAAATGCTAACCAGACAGCTGATAAATAACACAATACCAAAGCAACACTTTTGCATTTCTTTAACTCTTTTCTTACAGGCACCTCCAAATGTTTTTCAGACCTTAATGATTTAACCTTCACAGTAAAAAGATCTTGTTACTATACATACTGATGTGTATATACTTTATTATGTTTATCAATCTGATGCCTTGTAGCTTTAGTAATGGAGTAAGACTCATTGCACAAGTTTTCTTAAATACAAAGTCAAAAACTGGACCTGTCCTAAACAACTCACAAACTAGAGGCCTGATTTACAGAGGGAGTTCTTTAAACTTACCGGCCCTCTGCTGAGACACGTCCGTGTAGATCTGATGCATGTGAAAACCAAACAAGCTCAAGTTACCCAGGAAGTGGCTTAAATCCACTGTAAGTTTGCTTTTAGACAACCAGTTTCGTTTTATATTTGCAACAGGCTAGAAGCACATATACATGCAGTTATCAAGTCTCAGCTGAGGGCTGTACCTCAGCTGCTTGTGATTGGCCTGCTCATACACCAAATCTTGTACTGCTTCAGATGACGAGACTTAAAATGAGGAAGCAATTCCAGCTTTACAACCATGAACAAAGATCAGATGTCAAATCCAAGAATGAAGGTTCGTTTCTCAGTGTGTAGCTATAAGTGCTTGGAGACCTGTTACACAGCCCAAAAGCAATTTAACATTGGTCTTTGGGAAACAGGCCCCAGGTAATACAGACATGGGTCAATGTTTGAGTGTAAAACTCACTTGGCTCAGCTGCTTCTCATCTGTGTAAGAGCCTGATCTACTGTCCAGTAATGCCAGAGGGAAGTCTTGCAAGAGATACCTCCACAAAGATGTTGGGCTCAAGTAAGATTTCTCTTTGAGAGCAAGGAGGGAATAATGTGCTTAGTGGTGGCATAGAGGAGAGAAACCACAGAGGCTGTAACAACCTGCTGTGTGCTGCGATGCAGGCAGGCACACGGATTTACATGACCGATAGCTGTGGTCCTTCTGTCACTGTGCCTCTGTCAATATGACCCGTCTGTCTTCTTTCTATCTTTTACTTTGGATGAACAGTATTAAAAATTACTTCAGTGGATGCTGGATCAAGCCTTGGATTCTCTACAAAACAGTGTTACACACCTAGGTTAAGCAGGTCCTAAGGGGGAAGAAACAGATGCCAGGAGTGTAACAGAAAGGAGCTTTTGAAGAAAAAGTTGTGAAACAGATCTATTAGCAACTGGTACTTACACGGCTGAAAGCCACCTTGATGGTGGGGGGGCAGGAACAGCTCATTGGGTGACATGAACCGTGCACTGCACTGCTTGCTGTTCATGGGTGGGCAAGGGAAACACATGCCAAATTCACGCCTGCTTTGCAGCACGAGTTGTGTATCTCAATATAGTTGCCGTTGATTATTTGGAAATGTTTACTTTACAATGAATACAAAACTAATGGTTACTCTAGCTGTTCTGGGAGCATGGTTTGGAAGGTCACTGCTGCAGAAAAGTAGCCTCTAGACAGTGTTATAAAAAAGAAAATTAAATCAACATGCAGCATTATTATTATGGCAGTGTTGAATAACTGCAAAGTAAAGCACTCAGATTCAGGTAATGCCAGAATTAAAGCTGACCGTTCAGCTTCAATTTAACCCACTTATGCATATGGGTTATATTAATATTAATTATATAATTGCCTTTTAGTTTTCCTGTAAGATCTAGGGTTTATTCTGAACACAGGATGAGTGGTGTTTATGGAATAAACTGCTATTCCATACCTTGGTTTATTTCCATTATTTAGTCTCTGCAATTTTCATGTACTTTGATCCATAGGATGTATTACAGCTGCATTTACCTTACAAAAACTTGCCAGTTTTACCTGCAAGTGTTTTTTCATTTTGTTAAGGTATTTCCTGAATGTTTCTGTAATTAGGTTGTGTGCAGAATGCATAAATCTGCAAACCCCATAGAGGAGCACCATAAACACCATAATAACTGCTACGCTTCTAGTAGCACCCATTAGGGTGCTGTCAACACCATATTAATCAACCCAGACCAAATTTTGTCAGGTTTTATTTTCACCACTCTTGGGTCCAATGCCATCTGAGTCATTGGTAAACAAAACTTTTGACAATCTTCTGGTTTCCTTGAGTTCTAATGTGAAGTTACATGGTGCTTTTCAGCCCCCGTTGCAGGCTACGCAGGCTCACGTCCCAGAGTCCTGTTGCTTTGGCTCTACAAGTATGCCCCCACCACACGGTAAGTGCAATGCAGAGTTACCGCATGGTAGCAAAAGATTAGCCATGTTATCACAGTCAGGGTTAAGTCTGATCAAATTAAATGCTGAGGAACAGGATTCATCAGCTTAGTGGAGTTGTGTGCTAACCTGGTAACCCTGACTATGACTCAACTCACTTGGGTGTCCCTCCATGACGTTGCTCCATGTTAAATAACAAGTATCGACTAACAGCGCAACTGGGAGCCTGGGTAAGGAAGGCAGGGCTGAGCAGACACTGACAGTCCTCACACAATGCAACTGAAATATGTAGTAGAGTTGTTCTCCAGGCTGTACTTTCATCATGGTTGTAGACCATGGTAGACTGTGGTACCTTTCAACAGCACAACTTCTTTTAGTTTTGTTGCTAACTGAGTAGGAGACGACCTTCAGAATGAAAACAGAGCCATTCTCTCAGGCAAGAAAAAGGAAAGGGTAAATAGTGACTCCCTGTAGGGAAGAGAAAACTTTTAACTGTAGTCCAGAACCTTAGGGAAATGCCTTTGATGCGAGAGATGTTGTATTTTGTAGATGCTTTCCCTTTCCCTGAATTATCATACAAGGTGACATCCCAGACTGCACTTTCCAGCTTCCGAAGTTTTGGGCAGTTATGAAAGGCTACATACTCTTTATTTCTGCTGGAATGGAAAAATGGTGAGAAACAAGTTAGAGGAGACATGAAGGAGCAAAGGAACTTGTAGGCACAAGACAAGTCAGGAATGGCCTGTGTTTCAGTGGCAACCTGTGGAGGATTTGGGACAGTATGACATTTAATAAAGCAGTTTCAGCTCAGCTGCTGATACTAAAACAAAAATAATAAAACCCCCTTCTCTGATACATAAGGCTATTCTGGGCCCACAGAGCACTAGGGTCTAAGTGGGGCTTAGGATCATCTAGGTTTTTTCACCCATAAGGAAATTTCAGCCCCATCACCAACAGAAAATAGCCTTTGTGGAATAAAGCTATATTAAATAAAAAATATTTTTTAAAAAAATCAAGAAATGTAGGGAGTTTTGAGTTTTTCCTTGCAAATTCCATACATCTGTATGTCATTTTTCTGTGAAACAAGGGCAATCTTGAAAAGATAGAACTGGAACATGGTCATTTAAGAAAAAATGAATCCACCGTACATAAATGGCTGCATTTTTTCTAAGAACAGGTGACAATACATTCACCAAGAGCTGCTGGTGCTTCACTCCCAGGTCATTCTCTTTCACCGGTAATTTACATTCCTCTCACAGTGCTTTTCAATAACCAGCTAACTCTGATCTATAATATAGTCAGTTCTAACAACCCAGATTTCAAAAGGTCTATCCATCTAGCTAAAATGAACCTCAGTCATCTTTGTGCACAAAACACCCACATAGGCTATTTGTCTTGGACTTGAGTGTTTGGCAAAAAGCCTGACTTAAGCCTTGAGCATGAGAGCTTAGT